>JAATLQ010023817.1:97995-130532 GCA_013421005.1 Heliconius erato x Heliconius himera
TAGCTAATAAACCATTATATATAATTAAAACAAAAATTAACTAAGTAATATCGAAAATACTTACGTTTTTGTACGTCGAAATTTAATAAGGACGTATGTGGGAGCGCAAGCGCTGCCTTCTATCGGCTACAAGTTCCAACACGTTCGCCACAGCGCGACGGTTGCTATGGATACGGTGACCATTCAAGACTAGATACTCGACGACGAGAGCTCAATCTGCTTAACTTTGTAGTTTTGGATATTTAAAATATGGGCCTTATTAGGCACTGGGCCTTACATAGCTCACCTACCTTACATAAATACTGTCATTCTCAAAATAGTCCCCATAAACTCTATCTTTGGGGAGAGCTTTTAGCCTTTTCAACGATCTGCTTTTAATATCGGTTTTTATGTGAAACGACGGCCCTTTAAGGTTATTTTTATTTTTGGAAATACAAAAAAAAATACACGGGGCCGTAACTTGCAAATATGTGGGGAACAGTATGGTTTTTGGACAAAAATTCATGAACTATCAATGAAGTGTGAGCCAATCGATATGTTAATCACTTATTGATCACTTTATTCACTTTGCCACAGATAAAGTAAACAAAGAATGAAGAAGAATCTCTTCAAGATATCAAATGACTAGCTAATTGTGGGGCCACTATTCACATAAAAAGAAAGATGATTTGCAGCTATAGCTTTTCAGCATAGGGAGGGAAAATTTTGAATAAAGGTACTTATTTCTCCTTACTTTCCGCCCGAATTTAATACGTTGCCTTTTGAGTAGCGAAACCTAACGCCGTGTTCTGTTTTACCAGAGCGAGGAAATGATGAGTGGAATCGAACCCAGATCACAATGGTTCAATGTTATATTTTTCTCAAAATTTTACGTATTACGATCGAAAAATTATAAACAACGCAACATACTTTACGGATATAATATGTTGAACAGTACTAGCGTGTCGCATCAATAAAATCCACATGCTAGCCTTACATTTACATTTAAAAACAATTTTAAAAGTTTAACAGTGCTCGACGTATTATATTGTGAAACTGGAATTTAGAGGAGAAAAATGTCACTATTATTACACTACACAAATAATATTTCTATATAAATAATAGAAAATAGTCTGTAAACGAGCACGATATTTCTACTTGATGGAATAAATTGTTGTCATTTATTTGCTCTGATAAGAAGACAAAGCGCGGCGTTAAGTTGCGTCACTCATGCTGCATGTTGCTGTTATAATATATTTCGAGGAGCAGAGCACAAGTGTGTGACTGTAAACGTGACGGTTATGGGTTTGATTTCCACTTGGAAAAATGATATAATGATATATAATGATACATTTCTTGGCTCGACTATACCACCGCCACTCACCCCCCGCCCCCCAAAATTTTGCGTGTTGACTGTACCACTTGGCTATACCCATTCAACACGCATATTGAATTCGGTGGAAAATGGGAAACGGAAGCATAGTTAATCATCTGCTTGAGAAACAGAGTTTCTTGGTACTAGGTTCCAAGTTCCCTTTGCATACACTGATATGTACGAGATACAGCGTGAAGGTAAAAAAAATTGCGCGTCTTATCACAAAATTATCTCTTTGTATTCCTTTCGTAAGTCGAAAGATGTAAGATAAGGAATTATAATATTCGACGGGCTTAAAGTTCCATAAAAATAAAACGTGAGAATTAGGAACCCTATAAAATCGACTTCCTTATCACCTCTCATGATATTAAAATACTGTTTTATTATGTAACTTATATACAAAAAATTAAAATATAATTATATTAACTTAAACTATTACTACAGTCGGGCGCAGAGACAGTATCTGAAGAAACGGCGGTTGCAAATTGAAATCCAAGGCAATTTATCGAATTTAATATATTGTGATAGATTTAGTAAACCTATTACGCCACTAAATTTAAAATGTGAAAAACGTACAGTGAAAAATGATGGATACGATCGATATTTTTTTTTGGGTACTTACTCTCCTTGCACAGGATTCCCCTTAATATACGGGATAAAGCATAAATTAAAAAAATTGTAGCAGACAGAACATAGTGTTAAAATATTCAGCTCTTCACTTTCCGTATAAATTCGAAAGCCTGCGCGTTAAGTAAATTTTATTTATGTATATAGGTATATATTTTTAGCTGTCCCGCACGTAGCATAATAAGCGGAGGGATCCTGGAAACCTAGTGTTAAGAAACTTCATTCCTATTAAGACACTTCCGTTCTGTACTTTCCACCGACTTCTGGAGGCGTGTTGAGTGGCGGAACTCAACGCCGCACTCTGTCTTGTTACTAAAGCTATAAAATGAAAATATTAAATAAAGAACATTTAAGTAAAGAAAATTTTATGAAATATACTCGTATTTTTTATAGACGATTGTTATTAAGTGAGGATCGAATCTGCAGTCACTAATATCATTATCTGACTGCACCACCATGGATGGCATTTACTTAAAATTCCTTACATATAAATTCAAAACTTGTTTTTTCTATAAAACTACATAATTAAGAAAACGTGTTTATGTGTTATATTGCTGTATAAAGTAAGCTAAGGTCGCTTATAGTTAGTACTAAAGTACTAACTATAAGCGACCCTAGTAGTGATTAGAAGGATGTTAAATTAATGTACGATTCGTCATTTTATGAGTACTTAAATTGAAATGAATATTTCAATTAATTTGCTATTGGCACATTGGCAGTGAGATCGATTTCCGCTCGAGGTAATAAGCTATTTTCATTCCCCCGCTCTGGCAAGACAGAGCACGGCGTTGAGATTCGTAACTCAACACTCACTTGAAAATTTAACGAACTGTGAAAAACAGAGTGTAAGTTTGCATAAAAATTTTAAAAGTGGCTTAAATGCAGGAAACTGTTAAATATTTTATAAAAACAAGAATTTCTGCCTTATAACAAAGCATTCTTAGTACTTAATTACGAAACTAAATACATCTTTTTTAGAAATTTTCTTTAATCGATTGTTTTTGCAACTTAATTGAGAAAATTTCTCAAAATAGGATTTTTTGAAAGAAAATACAATTCTACTAAAAAAGGTGTATTCAGTTTCGTAATTAAGTACTAAGAATGCTTTGTTATAAGGCAGAAGTTCTTGTTTTTAAAAATATTTAACAATCGATTATTTACATACTTTAAACTTCTAAAATGTTATAGATTTACTATAGACTCGATAAATGGGCTGTACAACAACACAATAAAATTTTCTCAATTCGAACCAGTTCTTGAGATTTACGCGTTCAACTAAACAAACACTTCAGCTTTATTATATTAGTATAGAAGTAATTAGTAACGAATGACAAGAAAACTTGAAATAAATAACTTACTTCCTTACTTACTTAACTTCACGCTTTATCCATAGTGGGGTAGTCAGAGAGAACGGAGACCCAAACGGTACGGTAACAACATAAATATGTTGTAATAAGCGTATAAAAGTTTCGACGTAGCTTGATGAGAACGTATAAGCCATACGTTATTACCATAGTGGTCAGAGCGCCTGGTCGGTTTCCAGGAGGCGCGGGTTCGAGTCCCGCTAGGTTAAAATTTTTATACGTTTTCTAAATAAGTATTTTCCTCTCTTAAGTGTGGAATAACACTTTAAAAATGTTAAAAAAATTAAATTAATTTAAAACTACTTACTTCGGATATATATAACTGAGAAATGGAAATGTTTCTGTTATAAACACATTATAACCTCGTTTCGAATATGCAGTGCCAATAGCTTGACTTTGAGGCCACACTGAACTATCTAAAAATCCAACTGCGTACAGAACCGTCTTTTTGTTCTTAAAATCTGAAAGTAAAACATATGTTTTATGATTAATATTTTTTTTATATGTGGCTTCGGTGTGGCTTCGGTCACGCTTATATAATGTTACTAGCGATTCAAACGTGGCTTCGCCCGCTTAAACATATTGTTGTATTATAGCCAAATTATACGAAATCTTTACATAATTATAGCCTAAAGCGCGGCGTTGAGTTCTGCCACTCAACACTGTATGAATGAATGAATAAATTCGGCTTAAAAAGAGGGGCGGAGTGTTTTAACACTAGGGTGTCTCTGCTTACCCTGATACATGCGGGATATAATAAGAAGCTGCAATTTTTTTTTAAATCTGTCCTACAGGAACTTACTACTGCCTACTCATATCAAGAATGGCAACCTTATCAATTTCTTTTAACAAACTAAGTTCAATAACTAAAAAGCAACAAATAACTTTAAAATTTTATTTTTCTTTTTAATACAATGTATTAATAAATGTTAGCAAAATTTACTTATATTATGAATAAAAGCGTTATTTCTAAATATCTCCTTTATATTCATATCTCATTGTATTTTATTTGTATTCAGGTGTCACTGTAATTAAGAGGATGTCATTTGATTTTGTTTCCGATTACCGATTGTATTAATTGGCGGTAGTGTGCTGTGCTTTTTCCGGTGGATTTCCAATAAAAGCACAAACAAAACAGCATTCGTGTTCATTACGTTCTAAAATACTATTGAGAAAGGTCATTATTAGAAATTTGATATTTCAAAGTATTGTAATAAAAAATAGAATTGGATTGTGTGTAACAAGAGTGAATAAAATAATTATAAAACTTGTCCTGTAAAATTTTGTGTCTGATTGTGTCTGATCTGTGTTCGCCCGACATAAATAAATAAATGAATCAGCTTTACGCTGTATCCCGCATACATTATGGTAGACATAGGGAACCTAGTGTTAAGACACTCCGTTCCATATTTTTCGTCATATTTTGGAAGCATTACGTTTTGAGTGGCGGAACTCAACGCCGCGGTTTGCATCGACACCAAAGCAAAGGAATGAAAATATAAATTTAAATAAATATTTCATTTCCTCGAGTGGGGATCCACAACTAGTCACGTCATACACTTGTGCTCCTGCGCCAGGACTGACCTCAAATTATTTATTAAATTTATTAATAACACTTTGATAAATTTTGATGCATTTATTAATGTCATACTATTATTAGCGTGAGCTACGTTATGATAGATTTGAAGTCATACCCAAATTCTAAACAAAATTTAGGTAATTTTAGCGGCAAATGGTAAAGATGTCATATTTTATTAGAAAATTTTCAGTAATAAGTTAAGCTGTTTCAAATAAATAACATACATTTCATTTAATAAATAATAATTCTGACCTTCTGTTAAATATACTAGCCTTTATAGGCAATCACATAATACAAAAAAATACCGAGAAAATAGAATAGAATGTAATGTAATTTTACATGACAAAAACCAATAATAAGTTGTATGCACGCTATATCCCGCACACAGCAGGATAGACAGAGTGAACCTAGTGTCAAGTTAAAAATAAATTATATGTATTCTATAAAGTACATGATTATTAATTTACTAATATGCATTACTTTAGTTTTCTAATAAAAATATTTTGAAAACCATATCTATATTTTATCTATATTGCAAAGCAAAGTTCAGCTAATTCAATTTTAGTTGTTTTTAAGCCCATTGAAATAAAATAAACAGTAAATATTAAGGGATGCTAATATAAAATTGTGAAAACTGTAATGAATTCGGTTATGCTTTTGAAAGGAGCGCGAATACCAGGGTGGGCAGAGGGAACCTAGGAGCGTAGTGTTAAGACACCTCGTTCTCCATTAATACATTTCCGTTCCCCAATTTCTTTACTTTCCTCATACCGCCGCCGAATTCTTAAGACATTGCGTAGTGACTGGCGAAATTTAACGCTGCGGTTTGCCTCATTGTCAGAGCAAGGAAAATTAAATTATTAAGTATTTCATTATTCTGATTAAGATCGAAGCAATAGCCATTGATTGCGTTTATAATCACACACTTGTGCCGATTGTGATAGCCTATTTATACTCGTATATAATAGAGTCTACTCTATTTCTGCAAGTCAAGAACGATCGACATATTTACCAATACTTTTATCCTTCCCTATATTTTTATGTGCAGATAGAATAGGAAAGTCTTTCCTTATAATCTGTCCGGCAGCAGTCATCCTATGTACAGTGATCTGAAGCATTTTCATCATAACTGGGGTTATTGTAGCATTTTTTGTTACTCCTGGACCTGAAAGTAAAGGAAATTAAACAGCTTTAAAAAATAACTTCACGTTTATTCCCGCATATCAGGATTGGCAAGAGGCCTACTGTTAAGACACTCAAGCGCTGAGTGGTTGTGGAACTCAATAGCGTTCTTTGTTTTGATACTAAAGCGAGGAAATGAGAATTATTAATTTCCCATAGTGGGAATCGAACCCACAACCATCGCGTTTACAGTCAGACGCTGATTCATATATAACATGAAATGTAAAATATGCGTATAATAAAAATTTTCCGTCATGATGTAGGTATAAAATTTATTATTATTATCTCCATATTTGCAAAGCAGTGGATTCTAGTTCACCTTTACCAAGATCGATTCACGGTACATCCTTCAAAATATGCGCGAATTCTATAAGATGCGCGTTTAAATTCCTTTCACATTACTATTTTTGAAAATAAATACTCAGCCTAATTTTCCAGATTTCGCATGTTGAGTGACGGAACTCAACGCCACGCTTTTTTTCTGACCATAGGAAGGAAAATGACAATAATAATGCATTACCCTGTGTGCGAATCGAAACTACTATTGTCGTATTAACAATCACACGCCGCCGTGTCACTGTGTCATGTCGGCAATAATACCTCTAGCCGAATAATAAGCTTCCGTAATCTTAGAAATAATCTTTTCATAAATTCTCAAATAATTAAATCTGATCGAATGCATAGAAAGCATTATTAGCCACCTCTGTAAAGGATCCATTTTTAAATTACTTTTAATCTCCTCTTTACCACCCAATTCTAAGAGATTTTTTTAATATTCTATATTTTTTTTATTGTTTAAATTGTCTAAATTCTTGAATTGTCTATATTTTCAAACATACAATTACTTAAGTAACGAGGCGTTGAGTTCCGCCACTTAACACACAAGGTCTCGAAAATCACAATAACTTAACACTGAATTCCCTTTCCGCTTTGCGGGATACAGCGTGAAGCTAAAAAATCTTACATTTAAACTTACATTCAGGTATAAGTCCAGCAGGATATCCTATTTCAGGTCGCGGCTCGAAGCTACTGATGCAAGCGGGACCGAGTAGCACCAGCAGTATAGGGATGAGCGTTGTATGCTTTAGAAAAGGCATTTTTCCTATAAAAAGAAAGATAGATTTTATTAAAAGTATGAATAGTTATATATATATATATATATATATATATATATATATATATATATATATATATATATATATATATATATATATATATATATATATATATATATATATATATATATATATATATATATATATATATTTAAAATCTAAATTTGTAATTTAAATTTTGTATAAAAATTTAGGACGTAGCGTTGAGGAATTCGAATCCGGCATGGATTATGTATATGAAAAATATATATGTACATACAATACTTAATTAAATTACTTCCATTTCAAACTAAGTCTACATATTATTATATCTAGAGGATAATATATTCGTATAATACATGATTAAAACTATACAATGTTGTATTTTTTAGGGTTCCGCATGTTGCAAGGATAAAATGGAACCCTGAACCCTTATAGGATTACTTTTTGTCCGTTTGTTTCAAGATAGTGTGGAAGTATCCAGCTGACATTAATATCAAATATTAAAGTCTACGTTTTTAAATTTTGAAGTATAGAAAAATAAAGCTCTAAGTCAAGGCAATCAAAAGAAATGCTGCATTTTGTATGAAACTCGCGTAATTTAAAGCTGTAGAGTGCTTCCAGGAGACCTACAGTGTCACGAAATGAAATCTTAGAATACAAATAAAGAAAAAAATCGAAAATGTTAAAATTTGTAGGTGTTAAATTTCTCAACTTTTATTTTTATAAATTGTACTTCTCTTTGGCTTACAATCTTAAAATTATTACGAAACCCTCGGTGGGCAAGACTCGCACTTGACTAGTGTTATACATTAAAAGATGTTGCAGTTTCAACTTCTATTTTGTGTGTAGCATTAGTAGCGGACCTAATAAATATTATTTATAGAGGTTCCGTTCGGTCGTACATCACAATCATTTTATTTTGGAGAGTATGTGCAAAATTATGGAGTGTGGTTTTGAAAAATGAATTTTGAAAAATAGTAAATTATTTAAGCCTTCCATACATGTAACTGAGTCATGCAACAGGGGTGACCGGTAACCCCACTACCTGATAAAAATGTAACAGGAGAAGGAGGAGGAGATTATTTAAAATTATGAAAATAGTGATAAAGAGAATGCAGCAGGCACAATTACTCACTAACATATTGAGAGATAAGAATGGATACGTTTGGTCATCTTCTCCACCATCTTCGAGTAGTCCACCGTGGTGAAATATAGGTACTGTTTCAATGTCAAGTATCCAGTAATTTGAAGAGGCAATAAGTGGATGCATCTCTTCTAGCTCAAAGTATTAAAAGAGATTCATGCATTACTTTATTTAGCCAGCCCATTAAAGATTTGAGAAATTAGGCGAAGAAGAATTTAGACTTGGTGGTATTGATAACTTCTACAAAATTAAGCATTCATATAGTTGCGCTACAAGCACCAGATGTTGGCCAGTGCGATACTTCTATAGCATGCTGGATCGAGCATAAATTTTATGGAGTTTTATATTCATTTCAAATGGTGTTGTAAATACAACCCAGAAAACTCTTGAAAGTGAACCTCCAGCAAAATAACTAAAACAGGCAAGATTTGTTCTATATCTAAGAAAACAGAACAAGAAATTGAAAACTTTTTGCGCAAAACGTGTTCAGCCCGCTTGCTCTGAACACCGTACATATTTACTTGAACTGCAATTTAACCCAAAAAAAATGTTACCAAATTATTGCTTTTATAATATTTCTATTTGAGGCCGGTCGTGGCGCAGCGGCACGAGGTGTGACTGTAAAAACGACTGGTTGTGGGTTCGATCCCCACTCGAGGAGATGAAATATTTACTTAAATTTATATTTCCATTTCTTCGCTCTGGTGTCGAGGTTAAGCGCGTCGTTGAGTTCTGCCACTCAACACGCAATGCCTCCAGAAATCGGCAGAAAGTGGGAAACGGGAGTGTCTTAACACTGGGTTCCCTCTGCCTACCCTGCTGTGTGCGGGATGCAGCGTGAAGCTGATTTTTTTTTTAATATTTCTATATACTTAAGTGTATAAGTAATGATCTCAAAACAAATAACTTATATATTCTTACAGATTGCTGTCTTATTTGACTTTAAAAATGCGGAATGTGATGCGTCACCCCCTGTTGCCTTTTATGCAGGTAAAAAAAGTGTTGCCTGCCCAAGGTTAAATAGTGTGGAGATTTATAAGATAGCTTTTTGATTATGTCAATACTTAAAATGAAATTTGAAATATTCGCTTCTAAAATGATAAAAAATGTGTCCCCTCTCCCCTAACTTTTGAGCTACGGAGAGTAAAAATGTAAAAAAAATTGTGATTATAGAATTCAATGAAAAACGTTTTTTTGAAGTTGGTTAAACATAGCATATCAAGAAAAATAAAACTATGTGTATAATTGGCGGAAATATATGTTTTTTATTTGCTGCTACGGAACTCTTCATAGAGGAATCCGAATCGCTCTTGGTCGCTTTTTTACCTAGTTACTTATTTTAAATACCGATATTTTGATATATCAACCGATATTTTAAAACGTACGTACGTACCTGATTTAAATCAATAAGTTTCATCTTTTGGTTACAGAGAAATTTGTGGACAAACATTCATACACTTACAAAATACATGTGAATGCCTAACAGAGAAGCAAATCTCAATTAGTTGATACTTAAATCCAATAATATCACATACATGTCAAACTCATAATTTCCTTTTCTTTAAGCCGGTTAAAGATATTTTTCTTCATTATAATTGTGATTGTCATTTTATAAGAACCTTAACTGCAAATTATAGAAACTATATTCTTTTTATTGTTTTACATTTAAATATTAAATTCGATGTCATAACAATATGTTCACATTTAAAAGAACATAAAAAGATATGTATTACATTTATAATACAATAAAATGTGTAATTTAAAAAATATATTATTTATATATAATATTATATATATTTTGTATTGTTATATGTGATATTATTTGAGTATGGATTTTTACACTGTATCCCGCACATAGCAGGGTGGACAGAGGGAACCTGGGAACATAGCGATAATACACTTCCATTTTCCACTTTTACCCGAATTCAAGAGGTATTGCGTGTTGAGTGACAGAACTCAACGCCGTGCTCTTGCGTCGTTTTTTTTTAATATATAATGGGTAGGCCCACAAATATCGCGTTCACTAGTCGCACTTGTGCCCCTGCTTTTTACACTATTATTTTAGTAGTTGTTGTGTTACCCATATACTTATATATTGGCTTTACGCTGTATCCCACATGTAGCAGGGTCGTGGTGCGTGCATTTCAATTTCTCACTTTAGCAACAAGTCAAGGCGCGGAGTTAAGTTCCACCGCTCGCAACGTAATGTATCAAAAATTGGGTAGGGTAGTCGTATTATTTTAACACTAGATTTCTTCTAAACAAAAAAAATAGCGAAAACTTATTTTTTTGGTAGGTTACATTTTTTTTGTCTATTATAGCTTACGCTTATATATATATTATCTAAACATATAATAAAATTACAACTGATCGCTCTCTGTAAATGGAAGATATATGAGAAAATTTATTATTAGGGGCATTTATCAATATGCTAGAACCCAAAATAAACATTTTTAATTTTTTTTGTATGTTTATTGTTTGTCTGTGAGTTTGCGTACGCCCATAAAATATTTAAATGCAGTTTTCACTATTCTATTTTGTCAATTTTCACTTAACATTTAGCGTTTCCTTTTACTTGAATCGGTTCATAAATAAAAAAGTGATTATAAATTATTTTGTTCAGCAAAATTGCTACAAAATTATTGTTTTATTGAATTGGCTGAAACTTTAGTTTACAATGTATGGACATTGTCTTTAAAATTAAGATGTTACTTGAGTACGAAAGTAATTCAGATTAGTGAACACAATAAAAAATTTCGTAGTTCAAACGGTCGAAGCCGCAAACGAGTCGCTATTAGGTATACAATATTAAAAAAGGCGACATGTCCATGAAAATACAGCCATGGCGACAGAACGGATCGAGTTGAAATTTGACATTCAAATTTTATAAGAGGCAGACTCGAAGGACTCATAAAACTTTTACCCTTAAGGACCCTTAAGGAGTTGAATATTGAGGTTGAATTATTTGAAAACCTATTTTGGAGTAAGTCGAGCTTTACTAGGGGAAAATTAGACCACAAAATACTTTCATATATCGTATAAGTCAAAATTGCTTCCCACTTACGTATCCTCGACGATTCCGGAACGAAGAGGCACAAACGTACGACCGTAAACGCGACGGTTGTGGGTTCAATTTCTACACAGCGGCATGGAATATTTAATATTTTCGTTTGTTTACTGAACACGCAATCGAACCCACAACCTATCGCGTTTACATGCGCTCGTTTGAGGCCCCTTTAATTTAGATTAAAATCAGCTTCACGCTGTATCCCGCACCCAGCAAGGTAGGCAGAAGAAGTAATAACCTAGTGTTAAGACACTCCATTCCCCATTTGTCGCCAAATGGACACATTGCGTGCATTAATTTAGATCGAGAATCACTTACCATCAGGTGATCCGAAGGCTCGTTTGCCTTGTCCTTTTCCATAAAAATAAGATGTTAAAAATATTATTTAGGTATTACTTACAATTATTAAAAAAACAGAGTGGAATCTCTTGCACAAACGTCTCTTCCCAAAGACAGATTTACACTAAACTAGGTGAAATAGTTTATCCCTTTGCCGCTAAAAATATCAAAAAAAAAATAGAAAACCTATGACATTTATACACCAACTGCACTCATAAGATCCTTGAAAATTAAAAAAAAAACCTTGAATGCCAGTATTAAGCATATGTTAATGAAAATAAAAATAATATAAGTAAGATCATTGCTGTTATGTGTAGGTACATGTGTATTTTTAGCATTTATTCTTCAATTCCATACCAGCTGAGCAACTATGCTCATGGCAATGCGCGGCGAGTGTAGGTTCGATTTCCCTGATAATAAGACAGGTGTGGTGTTAAATTCCACTATTTAAATGTAATGTTTCTATAACGGAAATGGATCATGGGCAGTGGAATGTCTTGACGTTGGGTTATCAGGCTTTCATTAAATAAAGACAGTTGTGACGCAGCGGAGGTCTGGCTGTAAACGCGACTGTTGTGGGTTTCATTCCCAATTAGGGAATGAATCCTATTTTATTTCCGCGCCCTGGTAAGACAACAAAGCGCGGCGATGAGATCCGCCACTGAAATGCCAATGCCTTAAAAATTGTGCGGTGTTTAAGGAACAGTGTCTCTAGGAAAGGTTCCATGCCTTTAAATAAAAAAATAAATAAATCAGCGTCACGCTGTATCCCGTACACAGCAGGGTAGGCAGAGGGAACCTAGTGTTAAGACACCCCGTTCTCCACTTTCTGCCGAATTCTGGAGGCATTGCGTGTTGAGTGGCAGAACTCAACGCCGCGCTTAACTTCAACACCAGAGCGAAGAAATGAAAATAGCAATTTAAGTAAATATTTCATCTCCTCGAGTGGGGATCGAACCCATAATATATATAAATATATAATAACTTCAAGTGGAATTTGAACCCATAAACTACTCCGCAACTCCCATAACCTAAGTCGCAACTTAACAACGTCGTTATTTTTCTTGTCACATTTTTTCTTTCATTCAAGATTATGCTATAATAGAATTGACTGTTATAAAAAATCCAATAATAGCAAAGTATTATTTACTAAATGATAATAAGTAATAAGTATAATGTGGGTAATTACGAAGTTACGCAAATTATTTCGTAATGCTTTATTAATGATAGACTAGTCTTCGGTGCCCAGGTTTGCCTGTGTGAACTACATAGTTAAAGTACAACCTAAACTTTTTTTGTACACATATAGCAAAAGAGATAGGGGGAACCTGGAAACATTGATATAAGACACTCAAATCCCATTGAAACTTTTATTCTTAGTTCCCAACTTCTTCTCGAAGCATTGCGTCTTAAGTGGCGGAAATCAACGCCGCCATTTACTTGCTCTGGTATCAGAGCGAAAAATGATAATATTAAATATTTAATATTCCCCAAAGGGGATCAACATGTTAATGTCGATCTATCTCTACAAACTTAAATAGCGCCTCTTGCAATATTGCAAAAAGTAGAAATAAGTCACTGTTGCACCAAACGAGGAACACAACACCGTACTTTCAGATATTTTGTTGTTGACGTGTCCATTTTCTTTTTTTAATGTTAATATTGAAAATATTTACATCTAGCCCCTTCCTCTTTATTTTTTTATTATTTAGAGTAAGAATCTGTAATCTTTAGAACAGACAAAATATGGAAAAATAACAACAACTATTGTGTTAAAAAGGAATAAGTTATGGTAAAAATGTCAAGATAAGTCTATTGTATTCAAATTATGTAACATTTTATTTCTAATATTTAGATATATTTCAAAAATAGTAGAAATTATACGCTCCTCTGAGGCCACTCGTGGCGCAACATAAGCTTGCGACTATAAACGCGACAAGTTGAGAGTTCGATTCCTATTTAAGGAAATGAAATATTTAATGAATTATTTATATACTTTAATTTTCTTCGCTCTGGTGTCGAGGCAAAGCGTGGCGTTTGGTTCCGCCACTCAACACGCAATAGGGAACATTATTGAGACATTGCATGTTGAGTGGTAAAACTCAACGCCGCGTTTTGTCTGTTTTGTAAAATCAAAGTTATTTCACTATCATTTCCCTAAGTGGGTATCGACTCCAAAACCATCGTGCTTATAGTCGTTGTCAAGTAGCAACTAGTTACAAAATAATATGATCCTTAACTTTATATTTATTATAACGTTAAGGAACATATTAAGATTTTATATTAGTTTTATATATCTATAATGTTGATTATAGGTTGCCGTTTAGTTAGTAAAATATTATATTTATAACATTTTTTATAAATCGATAGAATTTTATTTTACCCATAAAAAACGTGATCGTACGTGAACAAGTATATAATTAACAGTATTGAATGCGCTTTACCTACAAGTATTTTATAGCCGCAGGTGTGGAATTATTAAAATAAGCAAAATTATCATAAGTAAACTGTCTAGGCGCAGTGGCGCAATGTTCGACTGTAAACGCGACAGTCGTGGGTTCAATTCCCAGAGGGACGAAATATTTTTATTTCCTCGCTCTGGTAGCAAGCGTAGCGTTGACTTTGAATAACGAAAATTGAATAAAAAGTAGGGAACGGATTGTCTTAACACTAGGTTCCCTCTGCCTACCCTGCTATAAGCAGAATACAGCGTGTAGCTCGAAAAAGTCATATATTAAAAAAAATTAAAAATGAGTAACTTCACGCACAAAAAACAACACCTTGTGTTACAAAAAATGTTTTAAATGTTAAATGTAATACGCGGAAGCCTTCATATTTTTTGTATTTATTTTAAGGCCTGTTTTGCGATTGACTGATAAGTTTTTTTTTTAATTTCCTGGTACTTTCATACTTCATATGTGCGTATTTACAAGATATCGCCCTTTTCACTGTTACAATAAAAAAACCAAAATATTCAGACATATTTGTTGTTGTTCTTGTTGTTGTTGTTCTTTGTCTATAGCGTTTTGACCGTGCCAGTTCACTGCTCACTGAAAATGTCACGTTGAATCAAGAACCACTAGGATAATACGGTATGGTAAAAGAGATAATATTACACAATATAAATTAGGAGAATGCATATTAGCAAGAGATCATTCCAAGGTAAAAAAAAATGTATATTTACAATATATACATAACACAGGGTTAGTAATAAGTATAATATTTTACAAGTTCGTTAACTTATACTTTAATATTATTATATTAAATATATTTCTATAAAAAAAAAGAATAAACACAAACATTAAAACTATCACATAAGGGACAGATAAACTTAGAACAGGTGAAAAGGATGTGGGGAATGAAAACAACATCCAGGCCACATTCACATAGTGAGTGGTCACAGGTGCAAACGACAAATAGCTGATGATGTAATCTTCTGTTCAGTTTATAAAAGTGTTTCTAATGCATGATTATTAGAAAAAGGGCTTTTATAATCATGTAAAAAAATTTAAGATGTTGTCATAAAAATCGAGTGAAATGGAGCTGGACAGGTCAAATGACGAAATGAAATCTACGGCAAGTGAGGCACAGAAGTGTCTTAAAGGAAACGGAGTATCTTGACATTGGGTTCCCGGGTGCCCTCTGCCCTCTACACCGCTATGTGTAGGATATCGTGTAGCTAAAAAAAATATAATAGTTGACAATAAAGGCTTAATAATATAATTATTAAAAAAAAATTAAAAGCATTATTAAAAAAAATAATTAAAAAAAGAACTTAACAACACATTTTTATGCTGATTTTTTATTTTATTTTAATTAGCTTCGGTCGTATGTCGATATATTTGTAACGGAAACTTTGAACGTGATTTTGACCGTCTTGTAAACGTCGAATTAGTTTGAAATTTTGCATACTTATCAAGTACAGCGGGGAACGGAGTGTCTAAACATTAGGCTCCCTCTGCCTACTCTGCTGTGTGGGGGATACAGCGTAAGACTGATTTTTTAAAATAAGGAAATATAAAAAAGAGAGTGGAGTGCAGTGTCAATAGATAAACTTAAAAAACACCCCCACTAACTAAAAATAGCACTCTATAAGGAGTGTACACGAATAATTTGAAATTCTACGCTGCTTAGTTAAGGCTATGTGTTGTCGGTCAGTCATTTACTCAATAAGGGAAAAGATATATAATATGTCGGTAATGACATCGGTAGGTATTTGTTGAACAGAAATAAAATATTTATACGACGTTCTCACTGCTATACACAGTCTAATTAATATACTATTATAAATATATTCTCGAATTTATTCATGATTTTACGAAAATTTGAAGTCTCTAAGGCAGGGGCTCCCAATCTTTTCTTGATCAGGGACCACTTTTATAGAATTCTTGTTAGTAGGGACCACTATGTAGGTATAATAATAACCCTTCCTTAGCAGTTGGGAAAAATAAATTAATAAACAAAAAATAATAATTTCAAAGTCAGTAGGAGCTGACATGATAAAAAATAACAATATTTAGAAAATAAAATCTGATATTTGGCATGATGAGTTGTGTGAATTTCTAAGTAAATATTAAAAATTAATGAATTTCAAAGTATATTAGTAAATTTAAATGTCAAAATATTTACACAAAAAACGTAATATCATTCACAGACTATATAGTAGCTGCTGCGGACCACTACTGACTGGTCCACAGACCACTGGTTGGGAACCGGTGCTCTAAGGCCTCAATATTCAAATATTTACTTTATCTTTCACAAGGTGGAATTAATGATGTCGTGTGTACGATCATACCATCCTTATTAATGTTACGGAAGATAGGTTATCCTAAAGAAGATTTTAATATATACTGTAGACCCTCGAACTAGAAAGTGTCGATATCAAAGGAAAATCGTTTAAGTTCGAGGAACAAGAAAGAAGAACCTTTCTCTTATTGACATTCTATAGGTTCAATTTCATATCTGCAAGAATGCAGGCGTCTGGAAGTCACTAGGTTATCACTGCCCACTCTTAAAAGTACTTATAGCCGTCATAGCGCAATGCGTCTGATTGTAAAAGCGATGGTTGTGGATTTGATCCCCACTCAAACGATTTTTTTTTTTTTTAGCTTCAAGCTATATCTCACATGTAGCAGGGTAACCAGAGGGAATATGGGAACCTAGTGTTAAAATACTTAGTGTACGGAACATTTGGATAATATCAGATAATTAATGATATAGTAAATACTGAATGGTATGATTGTTCAATATACGGTTGACCTTACACTCACTTTCCGCCGAATTTCGGAGGCATTGTGTGTTGAGGAGCGGAACTCAATGCCGCGATTTGCCTCATTACGAGAACGAGGAAGTTAAAATATGAAATATATTTTATTCCCCCAGTGGGAATCGAACCCACAACCTTTCCATTTACCACCACTGTTGTATTTGCGCCACGACAGCCTCTTTAATATTATTTATTATATTGATTAAAAGTATTTTCCCGATCTGAAAGCCAAAATGTGGCGGTTGGTGTTGGACAAAACGATTTCCAACACTCAATATGCTCGTACCTAATATGAAAACTGAACGGAAAATAGCAAACGGACTGCGTTAACACTATGTTCCCTTTGCCTAAGCTGCTTTTCTTTCTTTTTATATTACGGACATTGCTTACTGGAAGGAGGAACTCAACGGCAGATTAAATTATGTTACTCATTTAGTATTACCAAATAGCATAGCTATATTTTTTAGCTTCACACACACAGGAAGATATGCAGAGGGAACCTGGGAACCTAGTGTTAAAATACTTCCGTTGCCCCCTTTCCGCCGAACTCTTTAGGCATTGCGTTTTGAGTGGCGGAACTCAGTGTCGCTCTTTTGCGTCATAACATAATCCATTGTAGTTGTATTAAAAATTAATCTTCGCCCGCAAAATTAAAATTGTTTGCGTGGACTTTAATATGTAAAGTGGAAAGTTAGTTCCCGCTGAGATTTCGAGAAATGCTATCTTAGTGCTTCTCTGCACTCCCTAAGGAACTTTCTAAGCCTAGCTTCCCGCTACCGGAAGAATTTTATATTAGAGATTGGTCTTTATAATATAAAAAAAACCGCGGCCTGCTCATAAGATCATAAGATCAAGATTTTGGTCGTCTTGTTATTCTGTTTTTATAACGAAAATGAATATGCATACATTATTGACTAAAAACTAAATAATTGTTAAACAACTGCTTAACAATTATTTTTTCTTTTTATTAATGTTTTTTTTTGGTATTTTTAATTCAAAAATGAAGAAGAAAAAACATAAAGAAAGGTATTCTTTCGGGAGAATATTTATATTTTAAATATTTCAGTTTCTGTAGTTTTAACACTACTTCTGTCTGCCTATCACATATAGTACAGGGGTAATGATATA
The DNA here is from genome assembly GCA_013421005.1 of Heliconius erato x Heliconius himera. Lineage (NCBI taxonomy): Eukaryota > Metazoa > Arthropoda > Insecta > Lepidoptera > Nymphalidae > Heliconius > Heliconius erato x Heliconius himera. The sequence goes on from JAATLQ010023817.1 coordinate 116,143, forward strand.
TTAACTGTAGGGTATTTAATCATTAATAGTGTTTCAAATTGAATTTGTACTCAATCCCGTGGCAGAGCAGTCTGGCTAATGAAAGCGGTCGGCACTTTCGACTAAATAAAATAAAAAATATTTGTAAAAACAAAAACCCCGACTGCATAAAACTAAAAAGAAAATAGACAAGTCCAATAGTTTATTAGGATTAACAATCGCAAAACCTCTTTAAATTACGCGGGGTTCCTGGTAAAGATTTTATTGATTGAAGAATTACTTATAGGTCCCGACTGTTAATCCTAATAAACCTATTGGACTTGTTTATTTTCTTTTTAGTTTTATGCAGTCGGGGTTTTCGTTTTTACAAATATTTTTTATTTTTCACTTTTTTGTTAGAATTCATAATGGTAATCATAATCATCATTATATCCCTTTTGAAATCCTCGTAGTAAGCTCTTGAATTTGAGACCCATATTGTGGTATTCGAAACGAAAAATTTTTTTTTCACTAAGTCCAATGGCGTCCCACAGCCGCTATGATTGTTTTTATTTAACGTCACCTATCTAAGAACACTTGGGCTACTAATATAAATCTAATGATACCTCAATTATGTAAATCCGTTCAGCGGATATGTGGTAATTAAGAATAATACATACATACAAGATACGCGCGAAAAACATAACCCTTCCTTAGCAGTCGGGAATAAAATAAAACGTCTGACTGACAAAAATATGTGAATTTTTCACTACAGTTTTTCTCTGTAGCAGTAGGCAGTTTTTATAGTTTTATTTTGTATAATAAATACAAACTAATCCTAAATAAGTCCTTCTAAAGATGAACAATTCCGTCATACATTATTTTTGTATGCTGATTTTGTATGAAATAAACTGTAAATATATAAGTTTACTAGAGGGCGCGCGCGGCTTCGCCCGCTTATTTGGACACTTAGGGGTGAATTCTAAAAAAACCATGAAACACGTGTTCAATAAAATATTTTTAACAGTCTGAATTTAATCTTTTATAAAAATCGGTGGCAATTTAAATATTTTTCCATATAAACTTTCAACCCCTTATTTGAACCCTTAGGGGGTGAATTCTTAAAAACCATGAAACACGTGTTCAATGAAATATTTTTAAGAGTCTGAATTTCAAATTTTATAAAAATCGGTACAGATAATTTGTTTTTTCCATACAAACTTTCAACCCCTATTTCATCCCTTTAGGGTTAAAATTTTTCAAATTCCCTTCTTAGTGGATGTCCAGAATATGAAAATAAACATTTGCCCAAATTTCACGTTTCTACCATCAGCGGTTACGGCTCTGCGTGCGTCTTACCTCAGTCAGTCAGCACAAGTCCTTTTATATATATAGATAATTATTTTTTTCTATGAAATACCAAAAAAAATTTACTTATCAGTTTGTTTCCTTATTTTTATAGTAAGTTCTCATGTTGTGCCAAATTTAAAGTAATTTTGATTAAGTATTAAGTAGCAAAAACGATGCATAAATTCGTATCTTTTAATTGCGTTGATTTTGACGCTTGATTATTTCTGTGCTCTCAGGGACCGTAAACTTGAATATTTAATATTATTTCAACTTGATACTCAAGGTAAATATTGTTTTTTCAGACGAACAGACAGTCAACAAAGAGATCCTACAAGGGTTCCGTTTTTTCGTTTTGAGTTACGGAACCCTATAAAAGGACAATTAACGGAGAAATCGATGGACACCCTTAAAAATCTTATAAATTTCATTCACTTTCTTCTTTTTGGATAATATATCGGTTAAAAATAAAAATATATTATCAAAATCATTATCAACGTCACTGTACTTAAATAGTAGGTATTACAGTTACTTACCACTAATCGAGATTAAAGTTTCTTATAAATATTTACCTCGCTCGGTAATGAACTCACGGCCTTTAGCGAGGCTACACGTCAAACTGCCTTTTGACAGGTCTATATACTAACATTTTTTTAATCGGAAATATAAAATCGAGACAAAAGATAATGTCTTCAATAATAATGCATGATTGGTTAGTAATTGCTCAATTATTTCAAAAGCTAGGTTACTTTATTATTTATTGATGAATACGATTTTTCCTTCCTAACAATTGTATATTTTTATATAGTACATTGTATAGAGTATAATTATTAGTTTCATAAACTGGAATTCATAAGTCATCTAGACATTTCGAGGTTAAGCGCGGCTTTGAGTTCTGCCATTCATCACGCAATGTCTCCAGAATTCGGCAAAAAGTGGGGAACGGAGTGCCTTAACACTAGGTTCCCTCTGCCTACCCTGCTGTGTGCGGGATACAGCGTGAAGCTGTTTTGATTTTATCTAGACATTTGAGGCGAGTCGTGGCGCAACGGCACAAAGTGCGACGGTAAACGCATCAGGTTGTGGGTTTCCACTCGAGGAAATGAATATTTTTTATTTCTTTCTTAATTATTATTTTAATTTCTTCGCTCTTGTATCAAGGCAACTTTTTGCCGTTCCGTTCCGTCATTCAACACGCAATTGGAAGGGAACGGAGTGTCTTAACAGTAAGTTTGCTCTGCTTATGTACGTATGTATTACTTTTTTAATCATCAAAATAAGTAAGATAAAATAAAAATAAAATCTAGACATAACTATAAATGATTATAACTAATAGAATTCATAAGAATATGTACTCGTACATATCAAGCATCTGATGAAAACAATTTAAGATAATTTTATTTCCCAGCTGAGACGTAATATCTTGAATCCGGGTGGATAGCGGTAAGCGCAATAACTTGACACTAGGTTTAGAATATGGAAAAATAAAAAAATCTTCAATCACTTAATGGAGGCCAATTTTTTTGAAGATTGTACCAATATCTGATTAACTGAACCCACGGAACGGCGAGGAATCATCCTCTTCGTGGCGCAGGGACACAAGCGTGTGAATGTGAACTCGACGGTTGTGGGTTCGATTTCCACTTAATATAAATATCCATGTCCTTGTATTTGAATGGAAAAATATTTTTTCCAGATTCACGTCTTATAGGTACACGCTCGCGCACAGCTTGGTAGGCACAGGGAATCTAGTGTTAAGACACTCCGTTACCCCCCAATCCAACTGTCGCGTTTATAGCCAGACGCTTCCAACGGCTTCAAACGAAATTAAAATTATCATTTGTAACTACTATATAATTTCTTTCTTCTTTCTGTAATAATGAATAAATTTGCCTTATTTACTTCATTAAACATTATTACTTAGGAATACCAGAAATATGAATTTATAATTCTATAATGAATGGTTATTTTTATTCAGTATGTTTGTTGTGAGGCCGTCGTGGCGCAGTGATCGTAAATAAAAATATACATTTCTACGAGTGTGGATCGAACCCACAGCCATCACGTTGATAGTAAAACGCTGCCTCACAGCGCCACTATAGTTAAATATATGTATACCTATTATTTTAATATCTATTCATTTTTATATGTAATAAATAGACCAGTCGCGGCGCAGGGGCACAAGCGTGTGACTGTAACGCGACAGATAGAGTTCGATTCCCACTCATGAAAACGAAATACATAACATTTGCATTTTGCTCGCTCTGCTATCAAGGCAAAAAGGCAAAGCACAGCGTTGAGTTCCGCCACTTCCACCACTGATTACAAAAAAATAATACAGTGATTCTTGTATTTATAATTTATATGTAGATTTATAACACTCATATATTTTACTTTACAATATTGTAATTACTGTTTAATAACATGCAATAATGTTTACAACATACTTGACAGGTACCATTTGAATATCATTAAATATCAATGTATATATATATACCTATATATATACACACACACACACATATATATATATATATATATATATATATATATATATATATATATATATATATATATATATATATATATATATATATATATATATATATATATATATATATATATATACACACACACACACATATATATATATATATATATATATATATATATATATATATATATATATATATATATATATATATATATATATATATATATATATATATATATATATATGTAACAAGACAACAACAAAGAGCGGCGTAGAGTTCTGCCACTCGACGCGCGAAAACGTCTACGAAAGTCCTATAGTGATACTGATTTTATTATTATGTTTTTTTAATATCCAAATTATCAAAATACAACTATACAAGGTATCAAAGTACATATGTATAGAACTTAATCAAATGAGAGATTAATCTCAATTAGTACCTACATTTTTTTATATTCTGTTTTAATATATAATTTTAATACTTATAATGTTTTTTTATGTGTAATTTACTTTTAATTTTAGTATATTTTTTTATATAAAAATACCATAAAATATTATAATTTTAATATATCGTCAAAAAGAAAACCTGATCTGAATCAATTGTTTAGATACTTCCTTTCCTCACTTTCCACCGTATTCAGCCCCGCGTTTTGCCACATTACCAGAGCGGTGTAATGAAATAAATATATTAGATATATAATTTCCCCGAGTAGAAATCGAAACCAAAACCGTTGCGTTTGGAGTCGCACGCTTGTGCTCCTGCGCCATAATATACTTATATTGAAGTTTAAATTATAAAAAATATTCACCTTTGTATAACTTTATTTAAGTACTTAGTATTTAAATTAAAATTATATTATTTACATATTGTATATTTACATCCTATACGTTTTATAATTGGAAATATAAACGCTTTTTACATATTCTTATTAACTCTGATAAAAAAGAAATAATTAAAGATTGGATTGAAGCGCTATTTGAGGCCAGTCGTGACGCAGTGGCACAAAGTGTGACTGTAAAACGGACTGGTTATGGGACTTATGGGTTCGATCCCACTCGAGGAGATGAAATATTTACTTAAATTTATATTTCCATTCCTTCTCTCTAGCGTCCAGGCAAAGCGCGGCGTTGAGTTCTGCCACTTAACACGCAATGCCTCCATAATTCGGCAAAAAGTGGGGAACGGAGTGTCTTAACTTTAGGTTCCCTCTGCCTACCCTGCCGTGTGCAGGATACAGCGTGTAGCTAATTTGATTTATTGAAGTGCGACTGTCTGACTTAAACGCGTTGCGGGTTCAATTCCCAATTGGTTAACGAAATATGTAATATTTATATCCTCAGTGAACGAGGCAAAGCCCGGCGTTAAGTTCCGCCATTCAACACGCAATGTCTCGAGAATTTGATGGAAAATCGGAAACGGAAAACTTAATACTAAATTCCCAAATGCCTATCCTGGTTTGTGCGGGATACAACGTGCAGCTAAAACATAATTAAAGATTATGGTGACTCAGTTGTAATTTGTCTGAGTTTAATAGCTGTGGGCACAAATTATACGAGTAATATATAAGAAATATTAGCGCAAAAATATCTCGAGGCTGTCGTGGCACAGTGGTACAGCGTCGGAGTGCAAACGCAACGGTGGTGGTGGGGCAAACAGGAGTCGCTAACATTTATACTGCCTATTAACTTATTTCAAAACTATTCGCCGCCAAAAAGTTTTAGATGTAAAATCCCGTATTTTCCGTTCCCGTTGGAGTTTCGAGAAATCGTATTCATAAACGCTCTCAACTCTGAGATCGATCTTGAGAGCGGTTATAAGGGCTTTAGTGCTCCCCTACACTCCCTAATCTACCTACATTACAAATTTCTTTCAACTTTCTAAATTCTGTATACATATAATATTTATTTATAGGCATAATAGATCATTATGGTAATCGATAATTTAATCCATTAATATAATTTAATATAAAAAATGAAAAATTTTTAAAGTTCACATTGCCAACAATGTTATCGAAAAAATAGCCAAACACAAGAAATTGCGTGGTTTAACGCCGTCAGTTTAAGTAAAACGTTATGTAGAGCGCCGCCATAACAACTCATAATCTGTTCGTTATGCGCCTATTTATTTATATTATACAAAAAAAATGTTTAAAATTATTCAAGCTGATGCCTCCGCTATTTGAATGAGAAACTAATATTTGAAATTATAATTTTTAGTTAAATCCTATTATAATTTTTGATTGACAAAATCAAAAACATTGATCCAATTTAATTAAAACATAGTAAATTAAGTCAATAGTTTATTAAGATGAACAATCGGGACCTATAAGTAATTCTTCAACCAATGAAATCTTTACCAGGAACCCCATATAATTTAAAGAGGTCCCGACTGTTCATCCTTATAAAATATTGGGCTTGTTTATTTTCTTTTTAGTTTTATGCAGTCGGGGTTTTTGTTTTTATAAATAATGTTTTATTACCTTTCCGCTTCGCGTGGAATGCCCCATATTATGTATAATTAAACACATATCTTCCTCTCCCATGTCGAAACTTTGAATTTTAGCGGTGGTTTTTTTTTTATTTTATACACCAACACTCTAAAAAGATAATTATATATTCCAATATATTAAATAACCCCTAAAAAGATTCGAAGTGACAACAACCACGCATATAAAGAGCTAGCTTTTACTCAAGGTTCCGCGGCCGTTACTGATTGTGACTCATGAAATATTATTTCTGACATGTACTTACAGTAAATATGATCTATAGTAAATGAGTTACATTGAAACTATTAAAGTAGTATCATGTAACCTATATAGCCCTACTCGTAAAATAGACTATCCAATGCCCAAAAGAACATTCAATTTGTACAATTAGTTCCTGAGATTAAAATGTTCTACCAAATAAACTCTTAGTTTTTTTTATATTAAGTATAGACAGATTCATTAAACACTCCATAAAAACTTTTATTGTATAATAACATCTAAATACATACATAAACATAAGGGGCATATAAAAAAAATGTTTATTTTACCGGTTTGTCAACATTTATATCGATTCGCCATTGACCTACATTTATTTTAAAATACAAGTATCTTTTAGTATTATATGAGCAATCGCATACTATTGGCAATTATTAAGGTCGTGATTGAATGGATTTGTGTTTAAGGTTCCGTACCTTAAACGGAATAAATAGAACCCTAATAGGATCACTTTGCTGTCCGCCTGACCGTCTGTTAACAAAATTGCGTGAAGGTATCAAGCTGAAATTAATATAAAATATTTAGGTCTACGGTCCACTAAACGGAAAAAAAAACAATATGTCAATCAAAAATAATGAAATTTGAGCATGCATGCATATTTATGAAATTCAAACAAAACCTATAGGGTAGGTTCCCCTGGACTTACAGTTATAAAATTTGGCGCAAAATGAGAACTGACAATATATATAAAATAAAAAATCGAAAAGTGAAAATTTTCTAGGTATGTCATCGAAAAAAATCGTCACAAACTTATATGTATGGTTCGTTTTTAGTTTACTTTATAAGTTGTACTTCCCGTACACCTACAATGCTGAAATTGGTACGGAAGCGTCGGTGGGCAAGTCCGACTCTTAACGGTCTTTTTATAATTAGAAAACGCTTTTCTAACAATAAAAAAACCGAAAACCCTTTTCTAACTATAAAAACTCCGAGTGGGACTCGAGCGGGTTGTGAGGTACTCGTGGATCTGCAGATACAGGCGGTGCACACTACTCACTAAAAGCTCACGGCCCTCCTCGACCGCCACAGTTTGGGGTTACGTGAGCCACGGTACTCCTCCATAGCCCCCGCGGAATGTATCTACATGCCTACGCGTAAGGAAAAGAGTATGGTGAATGAAAATCAGCTTCACGCTGTGCCGCACACAGCAGGGTACGCAGAGGGAACTTAGTGTTAAGACACCTCGTTCTCCACTTTTTGCCGAGTTCTGGAGGTATTATGTGTTAAATGGCGAAACTCAAAGCCGCACCTCTCTTTTACCTCGACACCAGAGCGAAGAAATGAAAATATTAAATCATAAAATATTTCATTCCCCTGAGTTCGGATCGAATCCGCAACCGTTCGCGTCAACAGGTGGACGCAAGAGCCTCTGCACCACGGTGGCCTCAAAATAATTTCATTAAATAATTATAGACTACGTTGCATTTCTGTGGCATGTTATGGCGAAACGACCTTAATTAAAAAGGCAAGTCAATTGGCAGTAAAACTTACTTGAATCTAGTACATATTCGCATATGTATGTACTTACTTCTGTGCGTGTTAACAGTATTGAAATTAAAGTTATAAAGCCTTGACTTTAAAAACTCTTAGTATTAAATTTTTAATTTCATTTAGTTCCGCGTGTTAATGTATTTTTATATTAATCCTAATAAACTATTGGGCTTGTTTATTATCCTTTTAGTTTGATGCAGTCGGGGTTTTTGTTTTTACAATTTTTTTTTTATTTTTCATTTTTTTGTTAGAATTTATTATGATAATGATAATCATGATATACCTTTTTGAAATCCTGAAATTGAGCTCTTGAATTTGTTATCCATATTGTAGTATTCGAAACGATTTTTTTTTCGCTAAGTCCAATGGCGTACCACAGCCGCCATGATTATTTTTTATTAACGTTACCTATCTAAGAACACTTGGGCTGTTAATACGAATCTAACGATACCTCAAATTTGTAAATCCGTTCAGTGGTTCTGGAGATACGATGTAATAAAGAATATTACATACATACAAGATACGCGCGAAAAACATCTACACTCTGCATACTATATAGACTGCATAAAACTAAAAAGAAAATAAACAAGCCCAATAGTTTATTAGGATTAACAGTCGGGACCTATAAGTAATTCTTCAATCAATAAAATCTTTACCAGGAACCCCGCATAATTTAAAGAGGTCCCGACTGTTAATCCTAATAAACTATTGGGCTTGTCTTTCTTCTTTTTAGTTTTATGCAGTCGGGGTTTTTGTTTTTACAAATATTTTTTTTCCTTTATTTGTATTATCAGTTCTCATTTTGTGCCAAATTTCATAACTGTAGATCCACGGAAAGTACCGTATATGGTTTTTTAAACATTTTTTTAAGTGTTATTCCACACTCTGGAAAGAAAACTACTTATTTAGAAAACGTATAACAATTTGAACGTAGCGGGACTCGAACCCGCGCCTCCTGTCCAAATCATATACGGTAAAAAAGTATTTTACCGTATTTGATGTCATTACTTAGTAAATTTTAAACAAAATGTGGCAAAATCGATGTATCTAAATCGAATTATGCTCTTATCTTTTGATTACGTTGACATGATTTTGTTGTACTTCAATAGATCATAGACCTAAGTATTTGATATTAATTTCAGCTTGATACCTTGAGATGTTCATCGAGTGTTCTATTTTTACAAGGTCATTTACACTATTGGGTCTTTTGGTATTTTTGTAATGTGAGATACGTGATAGAACAATGGTTGCAAGCCTTATATTAAAAAAAAATCCGGGAATACCATATTTAAATCTTCACGCATTTCCCGCAGAGGGAACAAGAAACCTAGTGTTAAGACACTCCGTTCCCCATTTTTTAGACATCCCATATTGAGTGGCGGAACTCAATGTTTTGTCTTGTTACAAGAGCAAGAAAATGAAATAGTTTATCCCCCGAGTAAGAATCGAACCTATAACCATCGAGACAACCAGTCACTTTCTAACTTTATTTTAAATAAAAATTTCATCTCCTCGGGTGGAGATCGAACCTACAACCAAATTGATTTTACAGTCACTCTTTATGCCCTTGCCACAACTGGTCTCAATATTTCCATTTCCTCGCTCTGGTAACGAGGCGAAGTGCGACGTTGAATTCCGCCACTCAACACGCATGCCTCCCGAATTTGCCGTAAAGTGGGAACCGGAAGTGCCTTAAGCTAAAAAAAAAGAGAGATTTTTAAGCTTTCAACCGCGGATCCATCCGTCGTGAAATGGAATTGACTAAGAGTTGTAGGTATATGATTCATGATCCATTCTAATTGCCCGATGTAATTTTGACCGCACGCAAAGTGGATTAAAGAGCGATTACATAACCTTTAACCTTCCTCGATAAATGGATTATGAAAACAAGTTTTTTTTTTATTCGAAACAGTAGTTCCCGAGATTAGCGGGTTCAACCAAAAAATCTTTAGATATATAATATTAGTGTCGAAATATAGATTTGTTATTATAGTAAATATAAAACAATAAAAAACCATGTAATAGTAACACCTTCATACTTATAATATGCCTAGATAACACCATATGTATGTTAATTGGATGGAGCCTTGGACCTACTGTAAAAGTGGCTTCAAATTTTGTAATATTTATTTATTTTAAGCACTGTCATCAACCTCCTCATACATGCCCCCCGGGGGACCCTCAAGCGTTTTACGTGACCTTCCTCCAATATCATAGACTAGAGGGCACGCGCGGCTTCGCCCGCTTATTAGGAGTGAATTTTAAAAAAACCACGAAACACATGTTCAATAAAATATTTTTAACAGTCTGAATTTAGTTTTTTATAAAAATCGGTGGCAATTTAATTTTTTTTCCATATAAACTTTCAATCCCTTATTTGAACCCTTAGGGGGTGAATTCTTAAAAACCATGAAACACGTGTTCAATCAAATATTTTTAAGAGTCTGAATTTCAAATTTTATAAAAATCGGTACAGATTAAAAAAAAAATCCTTACAAACTTTCAACCCCTATTTCATCCCTTTAGGGTTAAAATTTTTCAAATTCCCTTCTTAGTGGATGTCCAGAATATGAAACTAAACATTTGCCCAAATTTCACATTTCTACCATCAGCGGTTACGGCTCTGCGTGCGTCTTACCTCAGTCAGTCAGCACAAGTCCTTTTATATATATAGATAGATACTGTGTTCGTAAGGTCAACTGAGGTCTTCTCTTGCCTCTTTTATCTCTTCTGTATTGCTATCAATAAAATATAAAAATATTAATTGCACTCCTTTTCTAAAGTCTGTTTTGAGGCCGTCGTGATGTAGTGAAGCAGCATCTAACATGATGGTTGTGGGTTCATTCCTCACTTAGGGGAGATTATATTTAAATTACTAGCCGCTTAAATTTCAATAACATTTAATTATTGTTATATTGTACCCAAATAATATAAAAGATTTACATAAATTGTAGCCTATATATTATTATGATGTATTTAGTTATATAACTGTTGTAAAGTTTCATCTAAATCCGTTAAGTAGTTTTTGCATGAAAGTGGGAAGTTTTGGATTTTCATGCTACCTTTTTAGGATTAAATATTATATAATAATAATAATATACATACACAAAATTCTAATGTAAACATTCAAGAATTGTAAATAAGAATAAAATATATTTTATAAGTAATAAAAGATTTTATTCATAAATAACCTTTCTAAGGAATATATGCTTACATTATTATGTTTCTAAAATGTAAAAACCTTAAATATACGCGATTAATCCGGTTAAAATAGTTTCATTTAAAATGTGTAATAATCGTGAAAATCAAAGAACTTATTATTTTTAAGATCAATTTCTTCACACCTTGGGTTACATTATGGCATTTTTATTAGGGATACCTATTTTTTTTAAATGTAATATAGCCTATGTTGGTCAGTGATGCAGCTTTCTAATAGTGTAAGAATTTTTGCAATCGGTCCGGTAGCTTTTGTGTGAAAACAATACAAACATACATACAAATACAAACAAACACACAATATACTGTAGTTTATTTTAAGAAATCTAGTGGTTTAATTAATGCATTTATGTTATTCTATTTCATACCAACATTTTCAATATATACATAGTATATTCAATTCTTTATATGTGTAATATCTACATATCCAAGTCTTGAGATATTCTTACCCACAATAAGAACGTGTAATAAAATGAGAATAATCAATAAAATTAATATAAAAAACAAATAGTCATGTGTATTATGCACATGACTGTTCCATATCCAATATACATACATAATACGTTTTCTAATTAAGAGAATCAATAGTGACTTGTGATTTCATTATATATGTAAGTAATTAGGATATACAATATATACATATATACAAGATATACATATTATAATAGAGCCCTGTCGTGGCGCAGGGGCACAAAGTGTGACTGCAAAATCGACTGGTTCTGGGTTCGATCGCCACTCGAGGAGATGGATGGATGGATTCTTCGCTCCGGTGTCGAGGCAAAGCGCGGCGTTGAGTTCGGCCCCTCAACACGCAATGCCTCCAGAAATTGGCGGAAAGTGGGGAACGGAGTGTCTTAACACTAGGTTTCCTCTGCCTACCCTGCTGTGTGCGGGATACAGCGTGAAGCTGATTAAATATATACAATATCTTAGGGCCGACGCAAAGCGCGGCGTTGAGTGCCGCCACTCAACATGCAATGCCTACAGAATTTGGAATACGACTGCTATATATGAGATACAGTGTAAAGCTGAAAAAAAGACCCAAAAATATAATATTATGTCATAAATATATACATGAAATAACTCAAAAGCAAATTAAGAGAAGATTCACACTATAGTACCGGTCACGATTCGTTTTCGGTCCGATCTCATATTCTGGTATAAGAAATATTCTTATATGCGTGATTGGATCGGAACTAGATTCTCTCTCTCTCTCTCCCTCTCTCTCTCCCATTTCAGTTTCTCGTTCAATAATATTTTAACAGACTGAGATCGGATCGAGAACGAACCGTGACCGGCACTGTAGAGTTAATCCGCTCATTGTACGATTTGGAGGTGAAAAAAAATTTACATTTATTTTATTTCACATCTTCACTCTTCTCTACTATATAGATAATACAAATCAATTTTCGAAATTATAAAAACCTTCTGATAACACATATGCAAATACTCATCGTTTTTTAAAAACATTTTTTGTTTCTCTTGAGAATTTGCTTATGAAAGATTGAATTTAATTACGTAGATGCATGTGTAGTTACAGTTCAATCCAATAATAATAAAAAATATAAGTACTGAATTTTCAATAAGTTTTGCGTTAAGTAAAATTAAAAGCCGAAAACATCCGGATAGTCAAACATTCAATAATTTTTGTAATAAATATAAGGATATTTTTTTTTTTAGAGAAAGTAAATATGAATCAGCTTCACGCTGTATTTCGCACACAGCAGGGTAGGCAGAGGGAACTTAATGTTAAGACACTCCGTTCCCCACTTTCTGCCGAATTCTGGAGGCATTGCGTGTTGAGTGGCAGAATTAACGCCGCACTTTTGCCTCGAAGTTAATATGAAGATCTAATAAATATTTTAAAAATAAAAAAATGGAGATATTTTTACGAATTTAGATAAAAAATATTCTCCTTCTCTTGATTACTTAAGAAGCCTGTAACACCCGTGTTTTTAAGTTTTTATAATAATTTTACTATTCAGTAATGGCATAGGTACGTAATTTCTGCATAATGTTATCTATTTACTGTATTTTTTTAAACTATGTTATTTCTTTAAAAGGATATATAAAATACATATATTATGAAAATTAAATATTTACTTACAAAGTTAACGCTGGAACAAAATAGTCCATTCACTGTTTAATTTAATATGTTCTTTTATTTCAAAAACAATACGGTTAATCAATCACATTCTTCCAAAAAATATCAACATTGTAAAAAATATATTTTTTTACAACACAAAAAAAATATAAAAATATATTTTTTTAATTAAACTTATTTTAATTTAATTTAGGACTTTTAAATATTTATTTATTTAGCGTTTATTTAATCTGTGACGTTAAGACGCGCGTTGCGACAGCGCGGGAAACGGTATAATACTGCAAGTTTAAGGACAAGGATGCGATATACTGAGGTCACCGTACCTGTATTGCTTTTTAAATAGTTAACCATTATAAAATTCTACAATTTTGCTCGAGCGTTACCATAATATATTTTAATGAATTAAATTATATATATTTTAATGAGTTAAATTATATAAGATTAGCTTAAAAGTTCTGTAAATATTTAATGATTATTATGGTAAGTTGAATTTCTAAAATAGATATAGTTTAATGTTCTGTTATGGCCTAAGATCCCATCGTTTAAAACTGTAGGGATTAGATTTTCTAATAAAACTTATATTTAAGAATGATACATGATAGTAGAATAGATTACACTAGGGTTGCCCAAAAAAATCCTGCCGCAATCACCTTTAATTAATGTTTTTCGTAACTCGTTTTTGGAGAAAATTGCACTCATATGTTTTTTTATGTGAATCGCACATCATTTGAAAGAAAATCGCATAAGGAATTGGAAAAACAATGGTTGCCAGCTCTCAATCTGCCGCAAGTCCAAGGTTGCCTGGTTTAAAGAGGTTACTTAATGTGAATATTTGCACTTATGTGTTTTTTTAATGAATTATATATCAAATTAAAGCTTATTTTTTTGTCATCACTAAAACACATGGTTGCCTGGAAAATGGCTGCCGCAAGCAAAGGTTGCCATCATTCGAAATATTTTATTCTGATTCCGTTTGACTGAGAATAGACGATGAAATACGCGATTTGCCTTATGTTTT
>JAATLQ010023825.1:0-11166 GCA_013421005.1 Heliconius erato x Heliconius himera
TGCTAAAAATAAATTAATTTCATACAGTAGTTATCGGTATTTTAAGTAATTTACATTTTTTCAGTTTTTATTTTTTTTAAATAAAACTATAATGAAATTTGGAATGAAACCCAAAAAAAATGTACCTTGAGACCCTAGGCTAATACCATGCAAAAATTCATCAATTTCTGTCCAGTAGTTTTTGCGTGATTGACGAACAAACAAACAGACAGACAGACAGACAGACAGACAGACAGACAAGAATTCTTCTGAGTGGTTTTTTAGGTTCTATAATCGACATATAAACCGACCTAATTTTTATTTTTTTTATATCTTTCATGTACAGAATTGACTTTTCTATCCTTTTATTATATATAGAGATTATATATCCATTTTTTTAGATGCATATACATTGAGACCGTCGTAGCCCAGGAGCACAAGTGTGTGTGTAAAGCGACGGTTGCGGGTTCGATCGCCCCTCGAGGAAATTATATATTTATTTAAATTTATATTTCCATTTTTTCTATCTGGTGTCGAGGCAAAGAGCGGCGTTGAGTTCCGTCACTCAACACGCAATACCTCCAAAATTCGGCGGAAAGTAGAGAACGGAGTGTCTTAACGTTAGGTTCCCTCTGCCTACCCTGCTGTGTGCGGGATACAGCGTGAAGCTGAAAACATATTATGTTTTATTTTTCGAGGATTAAAGAAACTAAGAATAAGCAGGTGATTTTAATTGAGGCCGTAGTGGTAAAGGGGCACAAGTGTGTGACTGTGAAACGACGGTTGCGGGTTCGATCGCCCCTCGTGGAAATTAAATATTTATTTAAATTTATATTTCCATTTCTTCGCTCTGGTGTCGAGGCAAAGAGCGGCGTTGAGTTCCGCCACTCAACACGCAACGACTTTAAACTCGACGGTTGTGGCTTCGATTGCCAATCGGAGGAATGGAGAATTTAATATTTTCGTTTTCTCGCTCTAGTAACGAGGCAAAGTAGAGGAGGAGGCAGAGTAGGGGGAGTTCTCACTCAATACGCATATATACATCAACAATTTTGCGGAAAGTGGACTTTCCGTTTTCCATTAAGAATGGAATGTTTGTAATTCACTTTGTAGAGTAGTAAAACTTGATTGATCACCTACATTAAATAAAATAAAAAAATAATAAATTAAAAAAAAAATACGTTTTATCTACCCCGCCAAATGTATCAAATTATTTTATCAAAAAGCAAAAAAGGTTAAGCCTCAGCAGATGTCATTCTGTCCCAAAGCTATTAAAAAAATATTTGAACTCGTGTAAGTCGGAAGACTTAGAAGGGCTTCAAAGAGGAAGTGCTCTACCACGACGTATTTATACATTAACTATAATATGTCATGCTTATGAACTTGATTTTATTTTTAAAGCTTCTTAGGGTTCCGTGCCTCAAAAAGTAAAAACTCAACCTTTATAGACCGTCTGTCCGTCTGTCTAGACCAAAATGGTCCGTCTATCGAGATAAAATCTCGAGATCACGTGGAGGACCTTTTTCTGCATTTCACAACTCTACAAAATTTTGGAGCGATAATTTTTTTTCTGTATTTGGCACGAAGTGAGAACCTTCACAGTAAATAAGGAAAAAATCGGAAGTGATAATTTAGATAAATTTCACAGAAAAAAAATCATTAGAATTTTCATACAAAATAAGTGCTCACAAATTTAAGTTTTAAGTTGTACTTTCCATTAACTCCGTCTCGCACTTAAACGGGTTTTTTTTATGATCAATGATATACATATATTTATAATGCATCTTTATTTGCTATTATTACACATCAGGTTAGAAAAAACCAACATTTACCTGTTTTCATTTTGAAATTCTAACAAGGAAAAAAAGTAAGTTCTTAAGTTTCAACAATCAATCACTTGGAGATACATACTTCTTGAATATTTCAAAAGATTTTAACCAGAAACACCGACCGCCAGCAAATATTAGCTCACAAGTTACAAATAAAACACACCGCGACTAATTGCTTTGCGCTGTTATAGGTTAAACACCGAATAATTGCTAAAATAGGCAAGAGTCTTTAGTTACAACTCTTTTTAGTCCTCAAAGCTTCACCCGCATGCTATAGGGTAGGCAAGGGGAGCGTAGTGTTAAGACACTCCGCTTCCCAGTTTCCTCCGAATTCTGGAGTCTTCGCGAGTTGAGTGGCAACACCCATCACAGCGTAGAAATGAAAATATTAAATATTTAATTTCCTCGAGTGGTAATCGAATCCACAGTCTGTCGCGTTTACAATCACACCGTCGTACCCCTGAGCCACGACTGCCTAATAATTTAAATGCTTAATTTAACTATGAATATTTCTTATTGTACAAATAAAAAACTTAATACTTAACTTAAGGAAACATACTTAGTTAAGACTTGACATTTTTAATAAAATAAGCAATTATTTATCCATCCAGAAGAGTCCACTGACATAATCAACTTGCAATCATAATAACTGGAAGGTTTGGAATTGATATCCACTCCACTCGGTTTTGCTGAAATTCGATACGTGAATGAAACTTAATACCATTTAATTAAAGATATGCCAAAATAATTATAATCTTAAGCATCACTGTAGTACATAACAAAAGTTAAAATTGAAGAACACAGAATTGAGGCCAGCCGTGGCGCAGTGGCACAAGCGTGTGACTGTAAGCGCTACAGGTAGTTGGTTCGATTCACACTCGAGAAAATATAATATTTAATAATTTCATTTCTCCGCTCTGGTGTCAAGGGAAAAATGCGGCGTTGAGTCCCACCACCCAATGCCTCCAGAATTCAGCGGAGAGTGGGAAGTGGAGTGAAGTAGCACTAGGCTCCCTTCGCCTATCCCGCTACTCGTGGGATACAGCCGAAAAAAAAAGAATAAAAAAAGAAATCCATCAAATCATGCAGCCGTCCCGTCACGTGCCAATCGTAAAATGCAATAAATTGAATTGTGAACAGGTGAAATACAGCGCATGCGTTGGGGACACCCACCCATGCCAGTTTCCCATGACCTTCCCTACTTCCCTCGACTTACCGCTTTACAACCGCTAACGGACGCGATAATACATTCAAAAGGTGTCAAACAATATTGGCTGCAAGGTACAGGTAGAACAGGTAGAACGCATGCGCCAGGTGAAAAAGAACCTCCTAATAGATCCTGGTAGCCTAGTACTAGGCTGGCATCTTGCCACAGGTATGCTTCCCAATTACAGGTGAATAGGACTCTCACGTCGGCCTTAGTGACCCAAACGTTAGCAAGTAAACAGGATTCCAACCCCAATATTGTATTATGGTTCCAACAAACAATTTTAACTCTTATTATCAAAGGACTACAGTTCTTTATTGAAATATATATTATCAAAAAATATTTTTATATAATAGTAGTAAATTAATAGTAAAAAAATGGTGTAATAAATTAGAAAAAACGATGATGTATGTATTACAAGTGCCTGATAATAGAAATGATATAAAACTAAGTGTTAACGGCGCTGGGAAACAACTGTACAACAGTGAACGCGACAGGTTCGAGTTCGATTTCAACTTGAGGAAATAAAATATTTAATATTTTCATTTCTTAACGAGGTAAAAGAGTGACTTGAATTTCGCCAATCAACACCGCGCCTCCGGAATTAGACGGAAAGTGAGATACGGAAGTGTATTAATGGAAAGGTTCCCTCTGCTAGCTCGTCCATGTGCGTCGCATTTTTCTCGGTACAATAACAAGAAAATTTTAAAAATGCATAAATAAACGTATTGTACATATCATTAATCATTTTTATCAGAGTCAGTGATTAGCTGCGGCTGACACATCTTAATTACAGAATAAACCAACAGTAAAATGTGTATCGATATTAAGTTGACAGCGAATATCGATTCTTCACGTTGATAATAATAATATTTATATTTTTATTTTAATATATTACAATTTATTATTATATTAGATAAAAAATATTTATTTTCTATAATGACATTCTTATAGGAATAATTGAGATGTGTTGCAATTTAGACCTGATCCTGAATTGTGTATGTAAAATAATTTAATTTATAAAATTCTTAAATTTTTTGTTTATTATTTAATGAATCTGTCGTGGTGAAGGGGCACAGGGATGTGACGTAACGTAACTGTAACGAGATCGATAGGATCTTAACACTAGATGCCCTCTGCTTATCCTGCTGTTTGCGGGATACAGCGTGAAACTGATTTTATATTCGTTATGCTTTTTTGCTTTTTTCGTTTATCCCACGAAAATCTAGTCTCAACTGGATTCAGAAAGTCAACGAACTATTATTTTTCAAGTCATTAAATAATGTCATTAATTCTCAGTGCGATGTCCGAATCAGTCAACTGTAACGGTGCGGCGCTAATTGATTACGGAGATCAACTACGTCTAGACCCGTGGCCTATCTAGACCGTACCGTCAATTGGACATGTTTTTTTTTATGAGACACTAAATCATACATTTGTGACAATTGCTCAGTTTAATCTATTGTTTTGAATTGTTATTACAAGAAAAATAACTTTGTGCTAAAGTGTGCTAAACCTTATTTTTTTATAAATAATATATTTGTTAAAATTTTATTATTTAAAGATGAAGTAAGAAGTCGAAAATTAAGTTAATATCTTTAAAGGTTTGCATTATTCATATTTAATTTGTGCGACAGGTTGTGGGTTCGATTCTCACTCGAGGAAATTAAATATTTAATATTTTCATTTCTTCGCTGTGATGTCGAGGCAAAGCGCGGCGTTGAGTTCCACTCAATACGCAATGCTTCCAAAATTCAGCTGAAATTGGGGGGCAGAGTGTCTTACCACTTGCCTCCCTCTAGCTACACTGATGCAAACTACTAAAAAAAATATGTAATCCTTTATGTTCTTTTATCGAAAACTTCATTTATCTAAGAGAATAGCGGCAGATGC
The DNA here is from genome assembly GCA_013421005.1 of Heliconius erato x Heliconius himera. NCBI lineage: Eukaryota > Metazoa > Arthropoda > Insecta > Lepidoptera > Nymphalidae > Heliconius > Heliconius erato x Heliconius himera. The sequence continues at coordinate 4,909 of JAATLQ010023825.1, forward strand.
ATAATTTCCGTTCGATATCAATTTCTGACATAAATAACACATAAAATTTATACGGGCTGGCAAAATGGAGATAGGGTGTGAAATTTAAGAATCATTTAAAAGCTTTATTACATGTAAAAAAAAACAGCTTCACGCTGTATCCCGCACTCAGCAGGGTAGGCAGAGAGAACCTAGTGTTAAGACACTCCGTTCCCCTAAAAATATAAACTTATTTCTCATGGAGAACGAGATCTCACAAATGCTAAACAAGACTAATATATATCTAACCCAGATAGCTAAAACAGTTTGAGTCATAGAGATGCAAAATTTTATAGGTCTAATCTAGAAATTGTCTAATTGGCTCAGCCAGACTATTTAGAGCATCTCCTCTTATAACAGCTTAGATGATGATGTATTTTAATTTGGAGTTTTGCTAATCCGTTACACTATAGTTTCATAGTTTCTTACACGCATCACATCAAAAATTGTAATGTTAAATCATCTGCTTCACGCTGTATCTCGCACACAACAGGGTAGGCAGAAGGAACCTAATGTTAAATCACCCCGTTCGCCACTCTCTGCCGAATTGGCGGCATTGCATGTTGAGTAGCAGAAGTCAACGCGCTTTGCCTCGACACCAGAGCGAAGAAATGGAAATATAAATTTAAGTAAATATTTCATCTCCTCGAGTGGGGATCGAACCCACCAGTCGATTGTACAGTTACACTCTGTGCCCCTGCGCCACGACTGGCCTCAAATGTTAATAATTTTTATACAAAATACAGCTTTATTGAAACTTCATACTGTATCCTGCATATAGCAGAGTAGGCAGAGAAAACTTAGAGTTAAGACACTCCGTTCTCTACTTTCCACTGAATATTTAAGGCATTGCGAGTTTCTGCTTTATAAATATATTTTGTCATCACCATAGTTGCAAACTACATTTAAAGCTTTTGAAATATGCTATTGTCAGAATACAATGTGTAAAAGTAATCACTTGCTATTTATTGTACTTCCATATTAGTAATTTGCGTTACCTTTAAACTTGTGATCTTATTAGATAATATTTTAAACAATTCTTATTAATTAAAAGGTGATCGTTAAAAAATAAGTGCAAATGAGTGATACAGGTAAATGTGTACTTATTAGCTTCACGCTGTATCCCGCACACAGCAGGGTAAGCAGAGAATGAGAGAAATAAAAGAAAAATATAAATTTAAATAAATATTTCATTTGCTCGACTGGGGATCGAACCAATACCCAGTTGCATTTACAGTCACATAATTTTGCCCCTGCGCCACGACTAGCCTCAATTGTAGGTAATTTATATTCATACAAAATTTAATTTGTAAATAAGTCTTAAAAATTGTGGTTCTGAGTTTTTTTTATATTTTTTTTAGTTTCACGTTGTTTTCCGCGAGTAGCAGATTAGGCAGGGAAAGTCTAGTGTTAAGACACTCCACACCCCACTTTCTGCCGAACGGGTCCGCCACTCAAAAACATTGTTGTTCAGTGGAGGACCTCAACGCTGCGCTTTGCCTCAACACCAGAGCAGAGAAATTAAAATATTAAACATTTAATGTCCTCAAATGAAAATAGAACCCACAACCTGGCGCTATAAAACCATATTTTACGTATAACTAATACTTTTAACGAAGAAGCTTCCGCCATTAAAATATTTTGTGATAACACAACCCTCACATCATCAGCACAGCGTCTTCACAGTTCGATGCTCCCGACTTACGCGGCGGCCGTCAAACGTCAGCAGCCAGAGTTTATTATCGTCGGGCGGATAAACGGACATACAAACACGCGGGCAACTTTATTGTTGCTAAAAGTGTTTATGCGAGTAAAGATCCCGCGAAGTGATCGCGGCGGGTCGCTTTGAACGGTTTCCGCGAACTTTTAAAAAAAGTAGTTTACATTATAGTTAAATTTGTTAATAAATCAGAACATGTGTTAGTTAATAGTCGTTTTAAAACGTTCATAGTTTTGTGGTATGTCTTGAGACTCAAAACTCAAAAATATGTTAAAACTCTTTCTTTTTTTTGTTTCTCGTATATGGCGAGAACCTAGGAACTTAGTGTTAAGACACTGTGGAAGCATTGCGTGTAGAGTGGCGGAATTCAAAGCCGCAAAATTTTGCATATTTTTTCGAAATGAGAGAAATCTGTGATGACTTCAGAATTCTGCTCATCCTAAATATCTGCCAATTTAGAGGAATTTTGATCTCAATAGGTTAATCAGTAAAACACATCACCATTGTGGTGCAGTCAGACAAGTTAATTAGATAATGATGCGGGATCAATTTACGAGATTTTAAGATATCCGTCTGTTTTCAAAGCTCAAATTACTTTAACATTTAATGTAACTATGATATGTTATATTTTGGAATTTGTTGTAAAATGCCAAAAATAAATTGTTATAAATATCTAAAAAAACCTCCATATATAAAAACTAAAATTTTCTCTATATTAAATGTAAATTACAATAGTAGATGCTGTGGTGGCGCAGAAGCACGTGCGACTGTAAACGCGACGGTTGTGGGTTCGATTCCCACTCTTGGAAATGAAATAATTAATTTATTTCTTTCCCCGCTCTGGAAACGTAACCAAACGTATTATTAATCAAAATACATTACCTCCAGAATGAAAATATGAAGAACGGAAGTGCCTTATAGGAACGGAGTGTCCCAATATTAGGTTCCCAGTTTCCCTCTGTCTACCTTGCTACGAGCGTCATATAGCGTCAAGCTATAAAAAAATAGATAAGTCATAGAACGTCTGTAAGCCATTAACCTCGGCAACAGCAGCAGTGGGCGAGTGCGTAGGAACGTTAAAAATCTGGATACATCATTAATCTAAGCCTAAAAACATTCACACTGTATTTTTATGGGTGAATAGATACACGTAACGAGGAGAACATTGTTTGTATAAAGAAATATATCTAAATATAAATATAGACGAGAGTGGATAGTGATTCATTCTCGTTTACTCTTTTTATGTAGTTGCTGTTTTTTAGTTTTACTGAAAGCTTTGAAGATTGCCAAACATTTTATATAAAAATATTAATATATTTTTAAAAAATCACATAAAATTGAACACAGTGGGATTTCAATCCGCGTCTCTTGGAAACTCTTTAAGTTTTCCCATTAACCTATAATCCTGAAGTTGGTAGGGAATGCTTGGTGGGCGAGGATAACTGCACTTGACTAGGTTTTTTTTATTATATTGGCTCCTTCAGCGGCGAACCTCAATAGAGTGTTAGCTCTGTCACCCAATTCGCCTCCAACGTGTCTCGTTAGTCAATACTAATATATGAGATAATGCTATAAGCACACTCGATGGAGAAGTAATATTCCGGGATTATTCGAATCGAATGTTTTTACCATTATTAAAATAAAATCAGCTTCACGCTGTATCCCGCACACAGCAGGGTAGGATAGTGTTAAGACATTCCGTTCCCCACTTTATGGCGAATTCTGGAGGCATTGCATGTTGAGTGACAGAACTCAACGCCGCGCTTTGCCTCGACACCAGCGCGAAGAAATGGAAATATAAATTTAAATAAATATTTCATCTCCCGAGTGGGGATCGAATCCACAACCAGTCGGTTTTACAGTCACACTTTGTGCCCCTGCGCCACGACTGGCCTCAATTAATAGGAAAATACATTCGACTAATATCTAAACTAGAATAATAAACACATCTTAAAAATATATTAATAAATTCTAAAATATCCCTTGAAGAGAAGAGACGGCTCCCTCAATTGAGGTGCCATTAAAAATCTTCCGCAATCCTAACGATGTGTCCAGCGCGAAGATTAATGAACTATAATAATTCTCTAATTGAAGCTGAACAGATTGACTTAACTGTAATATTAGATTAATTATATAGATATACTTTTTTTAATTTTAAAGAGGTCATGGTGGGGAACGGAGTGTCTCAACATTAGGTTTCCTCTATCTACCTGAAGCTGTTTTAATTTGATTTAATATTAAATATGTTTTTGTATATTAAAAAGCATAGGAGCTTCACTCTTTTACCCGAATGACAAGCGTGGAAGGTGCAACATAGTGTTAATGCACAAAATGAGGAACAGTTTTCACCTAAATTACATTCTTTGTGTTTGCAGCAGCTTAACTCAATGTCAACGAAATGCTATTATAATATATTGCGAGTACTTTCCGCTTTTGAAAATCGAGCGTACGGGCTCATAAGTTTACAGTTCATTTAATTAATCCATACAAATATCCCGAAATACACAAAAAAAAACCTTTGCTCTCGAACAAAATATCAGCAATAAAATTTGTCACAAAGTAAATTGCATTATGTTTAAGATGTTAATTTGTTTCGTCATTAAAATTGCTTCATTTGTAAAAGCTTGCATTTCTTTATATTTTAATTTTTATAATGACGATCTTGAACTGCGGACAAAACTTGTCATAGTGATGTCATTCAAGAGTCAATGTGCGCTAATCGCTTAAGAATCCTAAATTGGATGGCATGCCATTCTGTCACCAACTAATTTAGAGAGCCTAATGTGGCGCCTTGTGGAGAAGAAAAATATCTTTTAGACAACGAATAAAAAAATAAACGTAACTGGATTTGAACCTGCGCCTCTTGGACGGTTTAAATATGTTAAAAAATAATCTACTTTAGTATTTATTTCTACTTAATGAGTGGGTTCCATGATCATGTCAATCATTTATAGCAATTTATCGCTTTTTTAAATTGCCGGATTTGTTCTTTTTTTATTTAGCTTCACGCTTTTTTTCGCATATAGCAGAGTAGGCGAGAGAACCTAGTGTTGATTATTAAGTTACTACGTTCCTTACTTTCCACCTTTTCGAGACATTGTGTGTTGAATGATTAAACTAAACTCCACGCATTGTCTAATAGAAGAGGAAAATAGTAATAAAAAACATTCAATAAAAATAATCATAAGGAAAGAGTGGAAGAATCGAAGCCACATTTACGGTGCTTACTTAAATCCAGACGCTGTCAGTCTACTCTTCAAATATTTTAAAACAAAGTATGGGAGAAGTGGCATGAAAGAGCCAGGTTTTGAAAGAGCCACCTGCAATATAATAGTAGTTTAGGAATGGACTCGATAGAATATTTTATTTTTAAATGGCAACACAGATTTCCCATCACCCACAAAAAATTTACACATCTTCGGCACCAATGGACGCCGATATGTCAAGTTGAAGTTTTTGGCACTCAAAAGTAACTTTTTTACCTCATTTGAGTTGTTTTTTAGTATTTCATTGTAAACAAATATAGGTACTTGGATTGTGGATCGAGTTTATGTATATATTTGGCCTTGTAAATGAATTAAAACTGAATTTCAAAAGTTTTGATATCGTTGAGATTTTGAGGGTTATATTTTTTTAAAGAATAAGTTATGAAAGAGCCGGGTGGATGGGCTTTGAAAGAGATGGCTCTTTCATAACCGGCTCTTTCATGACCCCGAATTAGATTTTTTTTAAATTGATTATAATTATAATAAATATACATTCTTAATAAACATTATTAACTTATTTGCTACTGATATTTCATTATGGAGAAGTCTGATCCCAAAAAACTCGAAAATAAACCAAGAAAATTCAGACTCGAATTCGTCTGATTCTATCATATTGGCTGAAGTAAAAAAAAAAGGTAGATTGAAGCAAAACAAAGTCCAATACAAATAAAAATAGTGATGATTGCATGGAGCAATATTTAAAAAAAAAGATCTCATAATTTAAGTATTTTGTTTTTGAGAAGATATTATTAATTTATTATTTAGTTTCATTTTCATGATTTTTATTAATAAAAGAACTATCCGCCTCTAAAATATAAAAAAAAGAATATAAATAAAATAATATAATATGATTGGTTTAAATAATATTAGATTGTTAGAATTATTTACTTAAAATGATTAATATAATTTAAAAAAACATTACTTTTTAATAAGGATTATTAAATTATTTTTATTTAATAGTGCATTGTTATTATTTAGCATAATTTTCACTATTACATCTCATAATATAAGACTAGCTCTTTCATAACTTTTGGTGGCTCTTTCAATACCGAAGTGTTATGAAAGAGCCAAATGACACATTTTTTTAAAATGAATATTTTATTGCTTTTTTATTGTATTTAAAGCTTATTTCGTATAAAATTATCTAGTTTGATAAATGAATAATAATTTGAAAGAAAAAAAACTTAATTTCTTTAATTAAAAGTATTTTTTTTTGCTTCGTTTAGTAAACTGGCTCTTTCATGCCACCTCTCC
>JAATLQ010023826.1:0-43844 GCA_013421005.1 Heliconius erato x Heliconius himera
ATTTTCACCACCAAGCAAAAGCGAAAGAAAAATTTTCTGCTATTCAAAATTACAAAAACATGAACTACTTGCCAATCTGCGTTTACCTTCCGTCATAATGAATTTGAATACTAGCGATATCTAAAGACACTCTCTAAAACGTCATAAGATCACACTTAGCGCAAATATTTAAATCAATATTGGCAGTGTGTCATCTTATCTTCGTATGCCATCTTAAGCACAATTCCCCTATATATTTTTTAATTGTTATCATTCGTAGAGTTGAACCCTCTTTTTGCAAAGTTGGAAACTCTCATGTTTTTCATTACTTAGCCCCAACAGAGGTATTTTAAGTGCGCTATTAGGTCTAACACAGGAATAAATGGTAGATTTTTCTCTTCAGAATTTTTTCTATTAAAATAATAAAATTAAGTATTATATATCGCACAATTTATGGAAAATCATTAGAATAAATGTAGTGGTTTTATATTTTTTTTGTATCTTAACGCTGTATCCCACATATAGCAAGGTAGAGAGAGCTAGAGGATTTTTTTGAGATATTACAATTACGCGGTGTTGAGTTACAGAACTCAACGCCGCGCTTTGTCTTGTTACCAAAGACACGAAATTAAAATATTTTATTCTCTCGAGTGGAAATCTAATCCAAATTCTTTGTGATTACAATCAGATACCGATACAACGCAACAATAGTCTCATCAGTTTTTAGCAAACCAAAAGAAAATATTATCAAAATTTCTGTAATTTTTGGTAGCAAATATCACATTATCATAGTATATAGTCGTGAGTTCGATCTTCAATCTGGGGAATAATTCATTTAATTTTTCTTGCTCTAGCAAGACAAACAATGTTCGTAATTCTGGTAAAAAAAGGAAAATGAAGTGTTTTGATACTAGGTTATCTTCGCTATGTGAGGGAATCTAATGTAATGTTAATTCTCTCAGTTCTCCTAGTTTTAGACACGTTCCGCCGAATTCTGGGGACATTCATGCGAGAGTTGCTAAATAAATATAATAAATAATACCGTTTCACATCGCATAGCAGCGTCTACCAGACAAAATCAGACGTTAAATTCTGACATCGACACAGTGCTTAAAAAATATGGCGAAAATTAGAAACCGAGTATACTTATATTATCCTATCTCAGTCAGAGTATACTTATATTATCACTCAGATTATACTTATATTATCCGATCTGCCTACCCTGCTATATACGGGATACATCGTGAAACTGAGCGAGAAAAATGAAAAAACATTCTCGCATTAGCATTGACAGTTCGCCATTTTAGAAAAAAAAAAGATGGCTGGTAAGTGAAAAATAACTAACACGCAACATACTGGAGATGCGTGCGTGAAGATAGGAAAAAAAATCAACTTACACTTATTCACGCCTAGGCAAAAGGATACCCGCCCTTTTTTTATCTACCGCCATATTACATAGACATTTAATAGGGCACCGACTTGTGTAGTACACGACTAGGGTATGTGTACACAAGTGTATTATTATCTATATTTTTTTTAATGTATTTTTTTATTATCAACGTTTTAAATACTTTTTGGAGGGCTGTTTAGTGATATTTCACTTTGCCCTCCTTTTTAATAGATATTCATTTAGGTTATTTAACTATTGGATGTGGAACTTTTTGTGTTGTGTCTGATCAGATTTAATATAAACATTTATAATATATTAAATATGTTAAAAATCTTCTAATATAGCTCCTGATCTAATAAAAGCCTAATCTTTCTTCTGTATAAAGATAAATATTATTAATATATTGTTATAATTAAAAAAAAAAAATATCCTCACTCGCCTGCTAGTGTATCCCAAGCCTAACAAGTAACCATATAAAATTCCTACCATTTCAAAGTGGGGTAAAAAGTTCAATACACTTTAATACATAGGAAACGCACATAAGGGGTAGGATCTAGGGGTGACATTGTCCATAGAAGTTAGAACCAAGAATCTAGCCATACAAACTGTGCATGCCTAGAAACTAGAAAAAACTAAAGGACTACTATGAATTATGAATAGATTTAATTTGTATGAGAATAGAATATATGGGGGAACGCTTTTGGTTTTTGTCGTGTGTGAATTTTTATTCTTTCATTTTTTTTATGGAAAATAGATTTTAAAAATCGTGGAGATTTCATTATTATTTGTGGTATTGATATATATATTTTAATATGCCTTGTGGGCAACATTAATCTAGATATATATGACAAATGTAACTCAACGCCGTAAATTGTCTGAACGAATGGAAAAATGAAAATATTATTAGAACGAGATGGGTGCTTAATGATTATAAAAAAAAAATCGCCGTTACACGAAAGTACAGCGTTTCACTGTAAAAGGAAACGATCCGATTCTGGATTCGACTCCTGCCAGGAGATATATAATTTTCATTTTATTTCTGTGGTAACAAGACACAATGCGACGTTGTGTTCCGCTACTAAAACGTTCCACAGCTTAACTCTATATGTCTCTTGAGTAAATGGTCAAATGTGGGACTCATTTGACCATTTACTCAAAAACTACAATTACAATTATAACCAAACTACTTCGCTGGGATCACCGTGTCGTCTACGACGTTCCTGCAAAATTTCAGAGCTGTAGGTTTAACGGTCTAGGACACTGGTTCCCAACCAGTGGTCCGCAGAAGCCTAAATATGGTCCGCGAACGATTTTAATTTTATGACTGATGATGGTGAGGGAAAGTTTCTGTTTGATTATCACAGTTTATTTTTATTATACCTACATGCATAGTGGTTCCTGTTACCAAGAATGATATAAAAGTGGTCCTTGATCAAGAAAAGGTTGAGAACCCCTGGTCTAGGAGGAGTAGCATTACAACGAAACACACTTTTGACCAGTAAAACAATTATCATTAAAACTGAGGAGATTCTTTGGTTCAAAGATATATGTATATCTACTTATATAACAAAACAAACTATTTTGACATACATTAAATAGTCCAATTATCCAGGATATGGGCTATATAACATTACGTTCATATAATCCACTGTGCCTTCGGTCGGAGATATGTATGTACTTGAGTTACTTGGAATGTCTCATGTGACATACAAAACTTTTAATTATTTTCATATAAGCACGAGGGCGTAGTCGCGAGTAAAAATAACAGGAAGTCAACCCACACTTATCGGATATATCTAGACACCGTCTATGGCCTACGTGTATAATTTGAAAAAAAAAATTATTTACTTAATGTAAGTTAAATGTCTTATTATTAAATCTTACTAAGCTTCACTGATCAAAGCTTATTCTATTATATATTATTTTTTATTTTTATTATTACAGAAAAATATTTAGTTTTTTTTATCTATAGTATCTACAAATAGAATGTACCGAACGTGTAATGAGATATGATTGCCAAATATCAGATATAAAGTAAGGCCAGTCGTGGCGCAGAGGCAAAAAGTGTGACTGCAAAATCAACTGGTTGTGGGTTCGATCCCCACTCGAAGACATGAACTATTTATTTAAATTTATATTTTAATTTCTTCACTCTGGTGTCGAGGCAAAGCGCGACATTGAGTTACGCCATTCAACACGCAATGCCTCCAGATTTTGACGGAAAGTGCGGAATGGAGTGTCTTAACACTAGATTCCCTCTGCCTATCCTGTCGTGTGCGGGATACAGCGTGAAGCTGATTTTTTATTTTTACAAAATAATCCTACTGTAATATTTATGTTTTAAACGGCTAACCTGTTTTTGATAACATTTCCTATTAAATTAAAGTCTTTTAGTATACATTTTTGACTTAATTTTTTCCTTTGCGACGTTGGGTTCCGCCACTGAATAAACAATATCTCAAAAATTGGGCGGAGAGTGCCGAACTCTACCTACCCTGCTAGATGCGGGATGCGTAAAAATTCTACATATTTAAATACTAAAACTTTATTCAAAATTAAAATATATATTTTGTTTGTATATCCGTCGACACTTATTTTTGACACGCCAATTAACACAATTTACTTTGCTAAAATATCAGCGTGCATCTGGTGTTAAAACTATTTTCGTATAATAAATATTTATAATTATATATATGTAGATATAAAAATTGTTATAATTTTTAACTTACAAGAGAAGGTTAGCGATCTCCACTGGAGACGAGATGTATGAATAACGATTTTCTATTGATTGTTAAAAAACATCTCTTCTCCGCTCGTCTTGTCTCTACTTTAGTGGTGTAAGGGTCTATTCATTCCATAAGCCAATTTTGAGCTCTATGATATACTTGTATGAATATGTACTTGTATTCAGGGTTTTTCCACCTTCGAGCGCCATCATCAGACCAGATCGATAGTACGATTTGAAAAGAAGCTATTTCGCATTCTATGGATTCACAGTGCAGCTGTCCATCACGTGGTAGGGTGAGCAGCTCAGAGCTAACCGACTCCTGTAAAAGTAGGAAGGTTATCAAGTCGAGTTGGATTTTTCTTTAATGTTTGTTACCTCAGAACTTTTGTCTGGGTCAACCGATTAAGATAATCCTTTTTTTATTTGAAAGTCAGTGCTTCCCACTGTGGTTATTATACATAAGATACATGAGATAATCACATAAGTCTTAAATTTGCTTTAAGTATGTGCGCAACGAATGGACGAATAACTCAATATCCCGCCAACTGATTTCGAATGATGATTACTGGAAAGGATTCTGATTATGGGATCAGGTTGAAATTCAGGAAGTCGGTTTTTGGTTAAAAAATATAATTATATTACATGGTTACAAGCTGATCCTATAAAAAATGTATAAAAAACACAATTAACGTGGTGTTCCTGATTTGTAATATGTTTGAGTATTATTATTATTAGTCATCACGTAATGTCTTGAAAAGTGGAATGTTTAGAAACTCTGTTTCCTCTGTCTACTCTGCTATACAGGAAAGACTGTCACTGTGACTTTTTTCTATAAAACAAATCAACTTCACGCTGTACAGGAGCACACAGCGTTATAAACAGAGGGAACTAGTGTTAAGACACTTCATTCCCCACTTTCTGCCAAATTATGGAGGCATTGCATGTTGAATGGCGGAACTCAAATAAATTTTATTAATAGAAAAAAATATCTTAAAAGATTTTTGTTTTATTTCTCTGCTATTTTCGGAAAACAAAAAAAATCTTCAAGATATCAAATTTTTTTTCCTCTGTGAAATAGAACCCACAACCGTAGCACTATACGCTGTCACACAAAAATATGCTTTCCTATTTATAATAGATGATTAAAAAAACAAACTTTCGACGTCATCAACATTCCCTTACACTTATTTAACATATTTTTCCTTTTAAAATATTCGCTGTGTTCCCTTAAAGAGGTTTTAATGTCCTTCCGAAACCTCTCGGCTGAATCCGACCGCTATCTTGACCTTTTTAGTCTGTATATTTAAAAAAAAAGAAATATGAGGAGTTCTTGAAAAAATGGCGCCGCTCCTGAGGACTGCGAGGAGTGCGTGAATTGAAATAAATGTGAAATGAAAACAAAATGGAGGAAATTCTGTTTCATAATAAGGTATAACTATAGGATTTTTTTATCTATACGGTGGTGCAGGGTAGGTTTTGTAGATTTTGTTCTAATATACTGGCCGTAAATTATATATAGTACATAAAACTACATCAATGTCTTTTAAATAATATACAATTATAATAATTTTTAATTACGAATGAAGCGAGCAGGGGACAAAGCTTATTGTCATATATTTCCTTTTTTAGAGTTCCATATCTCATAAGGAAAAACGGAGCTCTTATATGAGAGAGCATAGTGTTAGGACTACTCAATTTTTGAGACATTTTGCGTTGAATGGCAGAACAGAACGTCGCGCTTTGTCTTGGTACTGGAGCAAGGAAATAAAATAATTCATTATTCCCGAAAGAGAACCAAACCCACAACCGTCGCGCTGCACCACGATAGCCTCTAAATTTTTATTTAATAAAAATATCAATTTAAATAAATTTGAGGCCAGTCGTGGCACAGGGGTGTGCTCCTGCAAACCTATGTAATTATAAAGTTCCGCTACTCAACACGCAATATCTACAGAATACGTCGAAAAGTGGTAAACGGAATGTTTTAACACAAGGTTCCCTCTGCCTATCTTGCTGTGTGCAGGATACAGCGTGAAGCTGATTTATTTATTTTTTTAAATAAATGTTTTTCTAGGTATTAATCTACAATGTAATGTTTTGATATAGTTACTTTTTCTTTACATTTTCTTTGTAACAGTTTGTAAGAAATTGTTTGAAATTGTAAGACTTTTGTAATCATACATATATGTCTGTATATATGTGTTGTTTTTCTTTAATGTTTTTATACAGCCTGCATATATTTTATGAAAAAAAAAATACATCGCTTTAAAATTAATTTATTGAATATAAAAGTAATAAAATAATTCAACGATCTTTATACTAGTAGTAGAAGACGTTGTAGACGAAGTTGCTGGTTTCCAATTATAATTAGATATAATTTTTATTTTAAAATTGAAATTTGAAAGCTTCATGCTGTATCCCGCACATAGCAGGAAAGGCAGAGGAAACCTGAAAATCCAGTGTTAGGACACTCCGCTCCCATTAAAACACTTCCGTTCCCGACTTTCCACCGAATGCTAAAGGCAATGAGTCTTAAGTAGCGAAACTTAACGCCACACTGTGCCTTGTTACCTGGGCGAGGAAATGAAAATATCAAATATTTCATTTCCTAGACTGGGAATCAAACTTACAACCAAACCGAACTAAAAATATGTAAAATTAAATTATTTGAATTTCATTAAGGATAACTAACAAGTAATATGTAAAATTGTAACTTTTATATAGAAAACAGCAACTATAGAGTTTGTCGCCGGTTCTCCTCAGCAGAACTGTCTTCTAAGCTTGGTAGCTTTTTGTTTGTTCGACGATGCAAAAGTGCTTACAAAAGTGTATTTGAATAAAAAATATTGACACCTACACTACCTTGGATACGGGAAAAAGCGTGAAGCTGTTTTTTGTTTTTAATTTCACACGCTTGTAATCATGGGTGTATCTAGAGATATTTCTGGGTAACGATTTTGGTGTTGCCATTCCTACCTACCGGTCACTCACTGTTCCTACTCCCATTTTATTGTCGTAAAACTTTTTTTGAGCTTCACGTTGTATCCCGCACACAGCAGGGTAGGCAGAGGGGACCTAGTGTTAAGACACTCCGTTCCCCACTTATTCCCGAATTCTGGAGGCACTGCGTGTTGAGTGGCAGAACTCAATAACGCATGAAAATATAAATTTAAGTAAATATTTCATCTCCTCAAATGGGGATCGAACCCACAACCAGTCGGTTTTACAGTCACACTTTGTGCCGCTGCGCTACGACTGGCCTCAAACTTGAAACATAAAAAATACCATCGAAGAGATCTGCACGTTCTAAGATAAAGTGAATCTTTGTGATGTTCTTTCATTTCTCACAATACTGAAAGTAACTATGGAAATTAAACGTGTTTTAGTCTTGTAAACGTATAATTTGATTTTGAATCAAACCCACTACAACCTAGACAGTCTAGATAGCAAATTAAATCTACCTAGATAAAAGAGCCTAGTGTATTTAATGACTTACTTTTCCCATTGCCTATAAAGTAGAATAGAGGTGCCTACTCGCATATGACGAGGTGTTTGACGACACCCCAGATACAGTGTAGGGTTGACACAAATACGCACTTTTTTTACGTATATTTTAATTATTATTTTTTATTAGATGGGTAGTGATAGGACACTATTTTATTTTTAACTTTTTTTATTATAGCCGCTTCACGTTTTTACAGCGGTTAAGACACTTGGTTAAGTTATATATTTTCCTTTCCTCACTATGGTAAAAAGGCAAACCGCGGCGTTGTGTTGTGTCACTCAACACTCAATGCCTCAAAAAAATTGTGGAACGGAAGTGTCTCAATGGGAACGGAATATATTAACACGAGGTTCCTAGGTTCTTTCTGCATACCTTACTATGTGCGGGATACAATGTGAAGCTACAAAAAAGATTTATTATAGTTGTTACTTCATATTACTATACATTTACAAGTTTCAAACAGTGACTTTGCACCTTGGACATGTGAAAATAAACTAAGAGTTTTGAAACAACTCTTATTGTCAGAAGTACCTAACTTTGACCGCAGGAAGGATTATCATCATCTACAATACAATACCATATACTTTATTGCACACAAAAGTGGCACCACGTTTGATATAGCCTATAGCCCTTCTCAATTAATAGACTATACAACAAAAGATGATTTTTGAACCAGTAGTTCCTGAGATAAGCGCCTTCAAATATACAAGATGTACTTATAGATACCTAGAACACATGTTATCATTTAAAAAATATATATATATATTTCTCGGGTTTGCTGAAACAACTCGCAGCGTTCAATACGTATTGCTAGTACATATTATATACACAGAGAAAAAATATCTCTAATATCTAATCATTGATAGCAACCCTATACCTAGATTCCCCTAGTGATGCACAACAATAGCGCCGTGGGGTAGTAATTAAAAAAAAAACGTGAAACCGTGCTAGGGCGTGAATTTTCACGCGCACTCGACACATGTACGCATTTCATCACGAATAAGGGTTATATTGAAATAGAAATGGGGAAATATAAATGGAAACTCAATGTGATGTCATTAATTAAAAATATATATATTTAATTTCTTTTGTATTAAGGCTGTTTGTTGTAAGGTATTTGTCTTGTGAATGAAAAGGTCGACTTCCTTTTAAATGGATTTGAATCGGCGATTATCGGTTGCTTTTTAGTCGTGTAAATACATTATTAAAGAATATTAAAGTATATATATTACCTATTTTAGTAATAAAAATAATAATTTCTTATTATTGCATATAGTGGATCAGCGTTTGACTGTCAACGTAACAGTGGGTTTGAATTCCACTCGGGAGAATAAATTATTTTCATTTTCTTCTCATGTATATAGTAGAGTAGACGTATATAGTAGAGGGACCTAGTCTTTTGACATTCCGTTGTAACAAGACAATGTCTCCAAAATTGGACATTTGGCAGAAAACGGGATACGGAATATCTTAAAAGGTGTATCTCTGTTTGCTGTGCTATATGTAGGAAGTTGAAAAAAAGATAGGTACTGATATATCAGAATTAAATAAAAAAAGAGATTAATAAATGATAAATAACAATAAAAAAAAAACTATTATTTAATCTATAAAGACATCATTATGGTGTAGTAGGACATAGCGTCTGAATATAAATGTGATGGATCCAGCTATTGTAGAAAAAATCGCAGCGTTGACTTCCGCCACTCAACTTGCAATGTATTGAATTCGGACTAAAAGTTGAGGACGGAGTGTCTTTACACTAGAATCCGACTACACTGCTATAAACTCGCAACCCGCATTTCCATTCAAACGTAAAGCTGAAACCAAAACAAATATGTAACACACATATAGAATGAAATATAATAATTTCATTAGAAATATTATAATAAGTTTAAGTGAAAACTTGTATAACTTCGCGAGTTCCATCCAGTGTGCGACGTCCCTTAGGAGCAACGCCCTTTTAATATTCTAATATACCCGCGAGATAATATTTGCAATGGTGTGATATCATGAAATATTATGCTATCAGGAGATGGGATTGATCTACATTTTTTTTATTAGCTTCGCTCTATTTCCCGCATAATGTAGGTAGAAGGCAGTGTTAGGACACTCAGTTCCCCGTACACCGCCTAATTTTCGAGACATTGGGTTTTGAGTGGCAGAAATCAACGCTGCGGTTTGCCTCGACACCGGAGCGAAGAAATTAATAAAAAATGAATATATAATAAATATTTCATTTCCTCGATTGGGGATCGAACCCACAAACGATATTCGATAGTCGATATTACAGTTACACTTTGTGCCCCTGCGCCTGACTGGTCTCAAAGAGTCTTGATACTAGAACGAAGATTTTAAAATAATCCATTCACGTTTTGCGCTTTCTCTTGAATCCAAGATACTGTATTTTGACTTAAATCTTATAAAATATGCAAGTTTTCCAAATTTTCCAAACAAATATAATTCTATTCGAATTAATTTATCTGTTAGAGAAAACCACATTAAAGACGGTCCAGTCGTTTAAAAGATCTACTGTATTTTATACTATCTTAAGATGCCTTCTCAATTTGATAAGACCGAGAATATTACGCAAATATACATCACTTTCTAATATCTCCCGTATGGTCTAGTGGCTAGGATACCTGGCTTTCACCCAGGAGGCTCGGGTTCGATTCCCGGTACGGGAAATTGCTTTTTTAATTTTTTTATTAGTATTCTAATTCAAAAATAAGTTATTTTTTTTTAGACAATAAAAAATTTACTAGTTTATTAACTTTATGCGGCTGTTAACGCGACAGGTTATGGGTTCCATTTCCACTCGAAAATATTAAATATTTCATTTCCTCGCTCTGGTAGCGAGCACGGCGTTAAGTTTCTCTATTCAACACGCAATGCGTCCACAATCTGGTGGTAAGTGGGAAACACTAGGTTCCCAGGTACCCTCTGCCTATCCTGTTATGTGCGGGATACAGTTTCAAGCTAAAAAAAATATATAGAAAAAGTACTCTACCCTTTTTTTTTGTCTTAACACAGAATTCAAATCAACGTCAATCTGAAGCCATATAAAGTAACCAACAAAACAATTTAAAATAAAAATAGCTATCTAACAAGTAAAAAGCCTCATTGAAGAATAAAAAATGAGCTCTTATAGGAATAAAAAAAAACTTTTTTCTTTATTTAAAATTTTCTAAGCATATTACTTTGATCCACACCATTTAGCTGTAAACACGATGGTAGTTGGTTCGATTCCACTCCAGGCAATGAAATATTTCCACGTCCTTGCTTCCAAGTCGAAGTTGAACAACACGTAATGTCTTGAAAATTTAGGCGGAAAGTGCCACACAGTGTTTAAAAACCTTGCCCATAGATACTGATATTTGCGGGATTCAGCGTGAAGCATTAAAAAAGTACTTTTTTAAATTATTTTTACAGGTTTGACACCACAACTCACATTAAAGAGACCTCAATAGAAAACGAACCCATTACCATTATTACAGACGAACCGAATATATTTCAGTCATTGCCACATTTATTCATACTGCATATGATATAATTTATTAAAAGAAAAACTTAAAAGCACTCCATAATAAGCTAGCGACAACAGCCGCGGGCCCTTACATGTCTACGTCGATATGCGGTTTGAAACGCATTTTTTTTTATAAAATTCTAAAAAAACATCTAAATTTCAACCTTAAACACTTAGAATACGGACTATTGTTGTAGAAAAATTAGATGTGCATGTCAAAATTGTAAGAAGTAATGCAATTTTAAACTTTAACCCCTTGTATTAAGGTTTTAAAGTTAGCAAAAAGGTGTGTTTTGTAAAGAATTTTCTCTACAAAATGTGAAACTCAAGTTATTTCAACTCTACGTGTTAGAAAATAAGGATATTGTAGCGTTTCCATGCATTTGCATGTGTTGGTTGGAAGGGTGCGTGTGGGCTCGTTTCCATTGTAGGGTGGTTACTTTTTAGATTCGCTCTATACATCACATATAATAGAGGAACCTAGGTGGGAACCTAGTATTACGTTCCTCATATCCACTATGACGACTTTATTCATTTGGCAGGGCTTATTTATGGTTGTTTCGAGTTTGGCGGCCACCGCCTGAACTGAACCTAGAGTATTTAGATTTTCCCAATGTGTTTTTTCATTAGGTGTGCCACGGCTTAGATGTCAAGCAATTTGGTATACAACAGATTTAGATGGCAAGGACATAGCGTCCAGTATGCTTGTTAATTTCCTTCCTTGACGGAGCTTAGTGTTAAAACACTCCACTCATCACTTTCCGTTGAATTCTGGAGGTATGGCATTGTTGAGTGGTGGAACTTAAATAACTTAAGCTTTACCTCGACACCAAGAACAAAGATATTTCATTTCGAATGAGGGTCACATCAAACTATGACGCTATTGCTGCCCAGGCGCCACGACTGGATTTGACATCTTCATGTAATCATGATTTTTTTCGTTGCAGACAAACCACGGTGCGTCAACCGTAGCTAATAAGTTGTTTTGTGCTCTTTGCAAGTACTTCAAGTTGCTGTTACTGACGACTCCCTACAATTAGATATCGTAGGTCCAAATTGACTTAATTATTTTTTTGTTTGTAGGGGAAATCATCAAAAGATATCTAATCTTTGGAGAGGACTGACTTAATAATTGCGTTCAGCAAAGCAATTTATTATCTAAATAAACGATTGAGTTTCATCCCATCGAGGTAGTTAGATGATGAATACCAATGCAGAATATTAGAAACGTCAGGTTTCAAAAAAATACATAATACTCAATATATGTGTTTCAATGTAGTTAAAAAGATAATTTCATATAAACCAATTAAAATTAAACATTTCATGATAAAAACCACTAAATTATTTTATGTTATCTCTGTTATGACCACTCACCTCCAATCCATTTCCAGTCAAAAGAGTTTAGTGACAAGTTAGTATTTTAAAATATGATAAATTTTGAGATTTTTTTCTACTCGGTGTGTTCATATATAGCATAGTAGATAATGTGAACCTAGAGTTTAGGCAGTCCGTTCCACATTTTTAGGCATTTCGTGTCTATTGGCGAATCTTAAAGCCGTGAAAGATAATTTTGTAAAATAATTAATTCCCCTAGATGGAATCGAATATACAACCGTCGCGTTAACACACTCAATATTTTAATTTAGAAATAAAATAAAAATATAATATTTACTCTAACAAACCCTACAACAAAAATGGAACAATGGAAACACACAACCGTCTTGAAAGTGCGTACGCTGAGTAAAACCCTTATAAATACTTTGTACCTGCATACACACATACATACACACATATATACATATATAGCACAAGTACATACAAACGTATATAATTACAACGTTAGTTTTTATAACTTTAGTGACCGCCTTCAAACACCTTTCTAATGAGAGGGTTCTCTCCTTATGTATAACTAACCTTATGTACTGGTATGTTTTAGCAATAGTCACTACCCGCGACTTCCTTTCCATGAACTATGAAGCCCGGTGTCTACGAGAGGAGCGGACCCATTAATGACTACGTTGAACTCGCAAGAGTAAACTGCTTACTTGAATTCTGACTAACAAAAACTCGGATGTTAAGGACCGACCGAGTTAAAAGAGTTGAAATGAACTCGATCAGTTCTAGGAGAGAGAGCGAAGAGAAATAATGTTACGGGGGAAATGTATTTTATTTTAGAGGAGTCCATTCCACCTAACACTACCACCGCATTTCTCTTTTGCAATGCTTGCCGGGCATAGAAGTTAAGTCTTCATCCTGTTCCTGTAGACATTTCGAGATATCTACTAGGATACTAGGAAAGACAATACTGGGAATCTACATGACAAATTTCAGTGTTCTACGCAGAGTGACAGTCACTTTGATTAATGTAGGTAGCTTAAGTATTAATTAAAAAAAAAAAATTTTATACAGACAGAAAAAGCGGTCACTCTAAATCATTAATTTACTCGATCCAGTGTTTGGGTTTGGGTACTTTGTTTTCCTCGGTTTGGTAACGGGGCAAAGTGCGGCGTTAAGTTCCGCTATTAAGCACACAGTGTTCGAAAATTTTGGTGAAAAGTGTGGAACGGATATCTTAACACTGTAAAAGTTAATTCCAGCTTGCTTAGGTCTATGTATTCTATATAATGATCATATGATATAGGTATACCTTTTTGAAAGATGACAGTCTTCCTTTTGTAAACTTTATTGTTACTACAACACTCCTTATACACAATATTCTTGATTTCACATTGCTATATATAATATCTATAAATTGAAGTATCTGTCGGTCATTTAAAAAAAACTATATATTTCAGATTTAGTTTTTTTATCACTTTCAGACTACAGCGTATCCCGCACAGCAGGATAGGCAGAGGGAACCTAGTCTTAAGACACTCCGTTCCCTAATTTTGAAGGCATTGCGTATTGAGATCAAAAATTAAAATGAAAATATCAATTTAAATACATAATAAATTTCCCCGAGTGGAGATCGAACCCATAACCAGTCGCGTTTATATCTCATCAGCATCAGCTCAGTGGCATCATTAACACGTCACTAAAAAGCAAACAAACGATTAAAAAATTGAGTCTGACTGTCTTTCTATTTAAACTGGCTCACCTCGGGAACAGCCGAACTGAATTATATGGGACTTTCACTGTTATAGAGGATTTTGTGGAGAAACATAAAGTATATTTTTATTCTGGAATTCCCACGGGGTTTATAATAATTATATAAATCACTAACACAACATTTTGATCCATAATAGAAATCCGAGTATAGTAAGGTGTGTAAATAAAATGTATCCAAAATAAAAACTATCATGTAAAACTCCGTTATTGAATGAGTGACAGACAAGATTTCTCGAAATTCCTACACGAACGGGAAAAATTGGGATTTTCCATTTCTCATCTTGAAGTACCCTCCAAGTTGCGACGACTACTACTAAATACAATATATATTTCAAAATTCAAAATCGTAATTATAGTGATATATTTTAAGATATTTTCAAATTATGCCTCACAAGAATTTCTTAAGACAAAAGTATAAAGCAAACCTGCATATTTAGTCTAGTGTAGCTCGATACTCTATCAAACGAAACAACGTGTAGCGTACGTTTTTCCCAGTCATATGAAGGCTGTCTATTACACCGATTGATATTTTTCTCCTTTTAAATTTTAAAAACGCAGAATCAATCGCAATATAACTTTTTTTGTCCATTCTCCTCTTATTGAGTGATAATATAATAAATAACCATCGCTCTCATTTACTATAAATTAATAATCCGTACATACGATCACACTCGTCCTAAATCAATTGCTACATAATATTTAATAAAAAAAATAATTGTAGGTTGGAATCCTACTCGTTTAAATAAATTATAATATTAATATTCACTTAGATGCTCCCTTCCTATTATTCGCACTTCTTATCGAAAAGACACTACCGGACAGACAGCAGGCTTTTCTTTACTCTCGGGGGTAGAGAGAAGATTGCTAGGCAGAAGGAGATTGTACCAGGGTTAAGTCTACTGACCGTGAGATTCATACTCAGCACATCAATATCAATGCATACTTGTGGTGGACCAAGCAGCATTTTACCTCGGTGATACCTAAGACTAGTGTTTTTATATCTACCCTACCGGATTTCCACTTTCCTTGTATAAGTACCCTCATGTTGCCAAACTTAATTTCAATTTTATTTTGTTTAGTTAAATAATTTTAAAGGTTTGAAAACAAAAGACTTAAACAATACATTTTACTAATATGCTTAAATATCTATAAAAGTCTTAAATTATAATAAGTAAGGGCCACAGTGGGGCAGCAATAGCTCATAAATTTCAGCGGAAAGTCGAGAATAGTGTGGCTTAACACAAGGTTCCCTCTGCCTACCTTGCTGTATGCGGAATACAGTGTGAAGCTGATTATTTAGAGATTTTTTTATTAAAATAAGTAATAGGCACGCCGCGGTGTGAAAGCGTCGCGCTAAGTGCATGCAGGAAACCCGCCTTCAAACACAATTTGCTTACAGCTTTCACAGCGACCCCGTTTCAGCGATTACACGTTGTGCTGTAGCTGAAACATGAAATCATACGATACAAGTACCAACGGTGTATAGTAGTCAAGGATATAAAGATAAGTGATCGTTTGAAATGATAATTATGATTGTAACTTTATATTTTTGGTTTTCTTTTTAGTTAGATGCTATATCCTACAGATAGTAGGGCATAGGAAACCTAACGTTGAGAGTTGAGACACTACATTCACCACACGAGATATTGCTTGTATGAATGGTAGAGGAACAAATCAACATCGATCCTCTTACTAGAGAGAGAAAAGGAAAATAATGCATTCCTCCGAGAGGGAATCGAACCCAGGATTCTTCCTTAGGGGTTGCTCGTATGGTCCACTGGGCTAACTAAGAGATTATGCGGCTTGATATTTAATAAATTGTGTTTAATAAATTAAAAAAAAAATAGACTTGCCACTTGAAAAATTTAAAGTTAAAGTAAAAAAGAACATATTGTTAAGTATAATCAATCTAAAACTACTATGATGATAATAGTGCATGGAACTAAATACATATATGTACTGAAAAATTACATTTTGAGAAGACTATTGATGTTCTAGTCGGTCTTTCTCTGCAGAACTGCCTTCGCCGAACTACTCAATTTCTGCGTTGGTAGCTTCCCGTAGGACTGCTACTACTGGCTTGTAACTTGACTATTCAAAAGTGCTTTTAATAGTCTAATAGAATAATGAATATTTAGATTTTATAATGTTTTCATATTACTTATTATGCGTGGACCATGAAATTAAAATATCAGTAAATGTAAATTGCATTATCTTTCTAACTTATTATATTTTATATAAATTAATAGAATTTATTTTATTAAGAAGTTATATAAAGTGAAATGTTGATATTGAATAATACAATTTTAACAGTGATAACATTTTACAGATAAAAAGTAACCATAGACAATATCTTTATCTAACGTCAAATATATATTATTAAAAAAAAATAAAACGCCAATCCTCAATCGTCATATCAAGTGTGCTACTTTCTCGAAATCTAACAAAAATCTACTTAAAGTAAGTATAATTTTATATATTATTATTTTTCTGTCATTTTATAATATTAAATACTTTTGTTGAAATTGATTTAAAAATTCTAAAAGTCAAAATTAACATAATTATATAGGTTATGTTAAATTAATCGTAATTATTTTGTAAAGCATTCGTTCAGACCGTCGTATTAAAAGCAATTTACGTCGTTTAAAGCCGAATGCAATATTATAATAGATATATTTTCTAAATAGTTAAATGTAATGGATTTAAAAATATATCTAACATCTAAAATAATTGAAAGTTTAACTCTTAATTTTGTTATTTTATGTTAAAATATACGTAAAATTTGAATTTCTTTAAACTTATACAATGATATATAAATACTTAAAACTTTGGTACATTTGAACACGATATGTATAATATATAGTATATACATAAATATATTTTTATACAATTTAGATTTTTTAGACATACATGCTATTTGGTGAAACAGTTCCTTAGGTAGCTCCTAAGGAGTAGATGTACTAGTACTTTTACTGTCTAGGAATACCAACCAGAAGAGTACAAAATCAACTTAATTAGATTTTTTCAACTACTTATGTTTCCCATATACAGCAGCTTCTTTTTTTTCTGCTTTATGCCTTTTCTCACAGTATGCCCGAGGTAGGCTAGTATAAAATCAATTTGTATCCCATAGTTTTCAACGCATTGCATGTTGAGTGGTATAACTCAAAAAAAGAGTTGTAAAGTGAAATAATGCAATGGTGGCATTACTTTTAAGACATTAATACCATTTCGTCTATTTGTATTTGTCAAATTACCTCTGTATATTGAAATTATCTTAGTATAATAGTTTAGTTAGCTTAAAATCAGATAACTAGGGGTAAAAATATACAAAGATATTTTTATTAATGCAAAATTCAATGCTTTTTATGTTTGTGACATTTATTTACAATTTATATTGAGATTATGGTGAAAATAAAACAACTAAGAGTTATGTAAGCTTTATGAATTATCAGATATTTTAACGTGAAGGTTCAATGGGTTATATATACCCTTTTTTGATAAACAGATACAACAATTTTTCAATTTAAACCAGTCCATGAGATTTGGGCGTACAACCAAACAAACTCTTGAAAATAACACATAGGGTGCAAATTATGTAATGATTTGATAAAATTTGGCTATAATATATCATTAAGCTAAGTGGGTGAAGCTGGATACATAGATTAATATTTGATCAATGCTCTTCATGAATATAATTTAAATATATAAAAACAGATGTCTGGCCGTGATGGAGGTAAAAAGAAGCCACTGAAGGCACCCAAGAAGGCATCAAGAGAACTTGACGATGATGACCTAGCCCTAAAACAAAAGTTAAAAGAACAACAAAAGGCACTAGATGTAAGTATAGAAGATTTAAATGAAACTGTAATAGTATTATTATATTTATATTTAATATAGTGGACCAATTACTGACATGATTGTCATATGTGATAATATAATTCTTTATTTAATTATATTATAGAAAGTTTGAGGCCAGTTATGGCGCAGCCGCACGAAGTGTGACTGTAAAACCGATTGGTTGTGGGTTTGATCTCTACTCGAGGAGATGAAATATTTACTTAAATTTATATTTCCATTACTTCGCTGTGGTGTCGAAGTTAAGCGCGGCGTTGAGTTCTGCCACTCAACACGCAATGCCTCCAGAATTCGGCAGAAAGAGGGAAGTGGAGTGTCTTAACACTAGGTTCCCTCTGCCTACCCGGCTGAGTGCGCGATACAGCGTGAAGCTGATTTATAGAAAGTTTGGTGCTAAAATATAATCTAAGTAGAATACTAAGTGAGAAAAATAGTTTTTTTTTCTAGTTTTATGGTGTATCCCAAACTAAGGAAGTTGGGAAAAGAGGAAACTTGGGACCTAATGTTAAGACATTTCCGTTGCCTTCTTTCCACAGAATTGTTGAGGCGTTGCGTGTTGAGAGATAACCAGAGCAAGGTAGTGTTACCTCGTTACCAGAGCAAGGAAATGAAAATATTTTTCATTTGGAAGTGGGCATCAAACCCATAACCGTCGCGCTTAGCCTTACGCTTGTGCCTCTGCGCCACGACGGCCTCATGTTTACTAATAATTATATATAATACAACATTTTGTTTACAGGAAGCAAAGGCGAAGGCCTCCCAAAAAGGTCCACTAGTTAGTGGTGGCATAAAGAAATCAGGCAAAAAGTGACAGAATTTCCAAAATATAAATTTAATTTTAGGATAAAATTATTGTAAGTCAACATTCGGGATCTTTTTGTTTGTAATTTCGTTCATTCTGTGCTATGTATTTTTTAAAATAATTTTTAATTCAATGAATGAAGGTGATATGAATAAATGTTTAATTCATATTTTTGGTGTCGGAGCAGCAGTTTTTTTTATTGTAAAGAGACAGAAGAAACTGTGTGTAAGGCAATGATGTGAATACTTTAAAAGAGTACTGAGATTGTACTGTTTCTTCGATAAGCTTATATACCATTGCAACACTAGCTAGAAGGACATTTCAATTTTTTTTTTTATTTTTGTTCTAAAAGTTGCAGTTCAAGGTCCTGTACTAGCACTGACGTACAATTGTGTCTTGACTTTCATCAACATGATGTGTGGGTTCGATTTCCGCTTGGTTCCATTCAACTCACAATATATTGTGGAAAGTGGAGAGTGAAGTGTCATAACACTATTTACCTACCCCTATGGATGGTAAAAATAAAACTGAAAAAAAATATTGTTATAAACTTTCAATAAAAAAGTTATTAAAAATAAAGTACCGAAAAACATTAATACTATGAATTTCTTTACCACATATTGCCTTCATTCATTTACATCTTTAATTTTTAAATTATAAAATGGTGCATAAAATTTATAATTGAACTTGAAATAAACCGCACTGCCATTGTAGTGCCTCTGTAAATGCATTTAACAGTGTATCTATTATTAAATGTATGTATTAAAGTTATTTATTTGATCGTTTTATTTATTAAAACCATGGTTTAGTATATATTAAACAACACGACGCACAAAGCCCTAAAAAGTAAGCAAATAACTATAAATAGAAAAGTTGATAATCCTCAATCCTTCTGAACTTTTATTCTGAAAATCATCGCTGAGAACCATAATACCGTCGTGTCGCAGAGATACAAGTGTGACTGTAACGCGACAGTTGTGGGTTCGATTCCTACTCGGGGAAAGAATTATTATTTATTAATATTTTCATTACTTTGCTCTGGCTGCAAGGCAAAAATCTCGGCGTTGAGTTCCATCACTCAACACGCAATGCCTCCAGAATTAGGCGAAAAGTGAGGAATAGTGTAATAACAGTAGGTTCCCTTTACCTACCCTGCTGTGTGCGGGATAATGTGAAGCTGTTTTATTTAATATTTATTTGTACAGTATTTACTATATAGCTTAACCGTCAGAATAATATGGCTATAATTTATGTATAGATATTGTACAATTTGCCTATAATATATAATAATAAATAAAAGGGAACGAAACTGCGCGCGGCTAGTATTTAATAAATAGTAAAAAATTAAATTAAATCAGCTTCACGCTATCCCGCCCACAGCAGGGTAGGCAAAGAGAACCTACGGTTAATACACTCTATTCCTCATAAATAATAAACAATCTACATCTATCTACATATAAAACAATTAAACAACTTTTATATAGAAAAAAGTTTATTACCAACTTTACATAATATTTACAACGCCTAATAAAATACAAAAATGTACCGTACAATTTAATAATGTACTTATTTATTAACTTAAATTAAAAAAAAAAAAGATTCTTGCTTCATGCAAAATATCTTTTACCTTTAGTATTTATTTAATAAAAAGTCAACATATACTAAATAATATTAACTATAAACTAAATAAATTTTTTTGATACTTAATTAGTAAAGAAAAAAATTATGGTTGTGGGTTCAACGCTTATATGGTGGAACTTTTATATTAATACAATATTTCGTTGCGATTAATATCTCTAAAACAGTGGAAGCGGAGAACGGAGCGTCCTAACATAAGTTTTTTTTAAAGAATGAAGAAAAAGCATGTGCTTTTTAATATAAAAAAAAAATATTACTATATCTGTAAAAAAAATAAAAATGACATCATTAATCAAACTACTTGAATTCATTAAAATTCTCCATAAAAATACTATAAGAACATATTTATTACATGTATTTAAGCAAAACAAAAGTTTGTGAAACAAACCTCCGCTCTCACGTTTTCCTTATTAAATTACAAAATTGAATGGTTTTAAATAAAGATTGATTCTATAATTTTTGATCTTTTTAA
Organism: Heliconius erato x Heliconius himera; assembly: GCA_013421005.1. Taxonomy (NCBI): domain Eukaryota; kingdom Metazoa; phylum Arthropoda; class Insecta; order Lepidoptera; family Nymphalidae; genus Heliconius; species Heliconius erato x Heliconius himera. The sequence continues at coordinate 21,004 of JAATLQ010023826.1, forward strand.
ATAAGCGTTTCATGTATTTTACATACGACTTTTGATTCGATCTTTGAGCAGCAATTAAAGCAGCAGCTGTTTTCTGTTTTTTTTATATGAAAAAAGAAAAAAATCATCATGACTTCCAGCCAAGATAACAAGATTAACTTTTTTAAATATAAACTTATACATAATTTTTAAAGTCTAACTAAGATTATATACAAATTTAGTATTTTTTAGGTCTAATAATAATAAAAAAACTTTAGCATTTTGAATATATTTAGAAAAAAAATCTAATTTAAATAAAATGGACTTTTTCCTTTAATATTATAATAACTTGATATTTTTATCTTGAGATCCTTTTAAAATAGTGGATCTCTTATTTAAAGAGCAAATGAACCGTCGAGGCACAGTGACAAAACAAAAAAAAATTGTATTTTCATTCTCTCGCTCTGGTAACGAGGTAAAGAGCGGCGTTGAATTGCGCCACTCAACACACAATACTTAGAGAATCCGACGGTACAAGGGGAACGGAGTGTCTTAACAACAAATTCTCTACCTACCCTGCTATGTGCGGGATACAGCCTCAAATAAAAAAATATATGTCTATTTAATAATTAACATAATTATATTAGATATATTTAAAAAGAAATGTATGTGTCTCATACAATTTATTTGTGTTTATTTGATAATATAGTCACAATTTAAAATTAATTTGGCTAAATTTTTAATTTATTTTAGCCGTTTTTATTTCATTGTAAAGTGATATAAATATAATATTAAACATGTATGAAGCAGTCAGAATAAAAATGGTCTAAGACATTCTGACCGAGCCACGTTAATCAAAAAATATTAACTTTTTTTAATTTGACTTATGACATTAGGAACCTTTAGTTTTCTAAAGTATTTTTTTTTATGATAAAAATTCAAATCGTAAAAGGAATAAATTTAATTACCTTTTAAGAATTATGCAGTAATAAGTTTTTCTTTAGTCCTTTCCATTACAGATTGTCTTTATTATAAGCAATATCTTTACTTTCATACAAAATAAAATAATGCAATACTAACATACGAATGTATATTTAATTCAATTTATAAATTTTAGTTAAATGTATAAAGAAATCAAATTGTATAAAGAAATGAAATATAGCTTTTTGAACCAGCTTACCTTGAATAATATTTTCAAAAATTAGATTTTATAATTTCGACAAAAATCTATGACATTCGAATAAGAATTTCGAATCATCCTTTTTATTAGTTCACACAATAAAAAAAACATGATTTTTATAATAAAAACATAAGAGTTAGACCACTTTACTGACAGCTCCACATATATATATAAATCTTACATCAATTATCCACCATATTCACTAAAAAATAATGTAATAATTAACTATTTTATAACAAAATATGTATTTTCTTATGTCTGTTTGGATTTTCTTTTTGTCGGTGACCGGGGTGGCGGGTCAGTCTTCTTGCTCTGAAAAATCAAACAATAAATTAGCTAATATATTTAATAGTTTCACGCTATCGGAAAACATCGTCTGAATGTAATTACGATAGTTTTGGATTTGAACTCAAGAATTACTTATTTTCATATCCTCGTTCGGGTAACAAGACTAGGCGCGGCGTTAAGTTACGCCACCCAACACGGGTGACCTAAAACTAGCTCCCCTCTGCCCATCCTAAATACAGAATACAGCATGAAGCTAAAAAACAGTATATTAAAAAATTCTCACCTCTCTCGATCGCTTCGCTCTAGGCTCATCTTCGCTCTTTTCTTTTTCCTTCTCTTCATCTTTCTTTTTATCTTTACTATCATTTTTATCCGATTTCTTATCTTTATCTGAACTTTTTTCTTTTTCCGCATTTTTTTCCTTTTCGGATTTCTTTTCTTTTTCTGCATTTTTATCTTTGTCAGACTTCTTTTCTTTTTCCGCACTCTTTTCTTTATCCGCATTCTTTTCTTTTTCCGCACTTTTTTCCTTTTCTTTCTCTACGTCCTTGTCTTTATCTGAATTTTTCTCTTTACCTGTACTTTTATCTTCTTCCACATCTTTCTCATTTTCTATACTTTTATCTTCTGTATCATTATCTTGTGTTTCTTCGTTATCATTATCTGTCAATTTTTGTTTTTCGTCATTATTTTCTTTCGTTACATCGGAAACATCTTTTTCATCTTTATTAACTTCTTCTTTATCATTATCTTCTTCTTTGTCTTTCTTTTTGTTTTCTTTCTTATCTTTAGTTCTACCTTTTTCTTCTACTACATCATTATCGTTGTCTTTTGGTTTATCTTCTTCATTAACTTCTGACTTATCATTTTCTTCTGCTGGTTCTTTTTCTTTATCTTCTTGCTGTCTTCTAGACGATTGTCGTTTCAATGGTTGTTTTGCAGGAGTGTTGTTTGCTTTTTTCGCTTTCGCTGTAATATAAAAGGAATTTTAAAAATAGAGTATAGTAAAAGCAGCTTCCCGCTGTATCCCGTACACAGCAGGGTAGGCAGAGGCGACCTAGTATTAAGACACACTCCGTTTGCCACTTTCTGCTGAATTTTGCAGGCATTGCGTGTTGAATGGCGGAACTCAACGCTACGGTTTTGCCTGGGCACCAGAGCGAAGAAATGGAAATATAAATTTAAATAAATATTTCATTTCCTCGAGTGGGGATCGAATCAACAAACAGCTTGTTTTTTTAAATGCAATTACGTCATCATATGAGGCCAGTCGTGGTGCAAGGGAACAAAGTGTGACTGTAAACGCTACTAGTTGTGGGTTTGATCCCCACTCAAGGAAATGAAATATTTATTTATATTTTTCATATTAATATTTATTTATATTTTTCGTTCTTCGCTCTGGTGTCGAAGCAAAGCGCGGCGTTGTGTTCCGCCACACAATTCAGCAGAAAACGGAAAAGTGGTATTTTAACATTAGGGTCCCACTATCTATCCTGCTGTGTAGGATGCAGCGTGAAACTTATTAGTTTTTATAAGCCGGTTTAGCCCGCGCCCTCAAGTCAAAATAATTAGAAGTTGTGTATGGCAAGTGTTGCGTATCTTGTCTTTGCCTTAAAAATTCAAATTCAAACCAATAATTCCTGAGGTTAGAGCATAAAGCCAAACAACCTTTCAGCTTTATAAATATTAGTTATAATTATAGATATATTCATACCAGGTGTACTGTTCTTCTTTTTAGGTTGATCTTCTTGATTGGTTTCTTCATTTACTGCATCAATTGCAGCTTTCATTGTGGTCGATGTTGGTACTGTCATTTCTGTGAGAAATTTTTTTTTTTTTTTTTTTATTTATTTTAGTCACAACTAAAAACTTAAACTGTATATTATAAGTTTCTCAAAATTGATAGCAGTAGATTTTCACTTTACAAATTTTACAGAAATTTTATGTCAAAATACAGAAAATATGACCGCGTTTTATTTTTTTTTACGCCAGGATAGCCTCTACTAAATAGTTAATAACAAATTATGTATTAAATAGTATAATAATTATATATTTAGTTATACCTAAAGGTTCATGAACCAACTCCAGCAGTTCGTCAGACGTTAATTTAGCTGTCGCTTTCTTGAAATGGTTCACGCGTTCAGTGAAAAACTCCCAAAACGACAATCCCTGTGGTGTTTTGAATAGATCCTGTTAACAAATTATCATTTTTTAATTAAAAAATAATATAACTAAAATTTTTCAAATAAATATAGGAATTATTTGATTTTGATTGGAGCTCTCAGATAAAACATAAGTACTTCATAGCTAAGTTACCAATTACCATATAGGCGTACAGCAAAAAAAATAAGAAAAATAACGATAAATAGTTACCCTTCAGGTTATATATAATTGACAATCAAAAACCTCCGATTCAAAAAGTTTAAAAAAATTTACATACAAGTGCTGATAGTCCAAACGGCCGAACGTATTCTATTGAATCGTCGCTGGTAGCACTCTTGATTAAGATAATTTTCATATAAAACAAACTATATAATAATAGGTTCATTCGTTTAGTAGCTACGATGTCTCAGACAGACTGAGCTATCACCTTCATCCCCTTGTAGAGCAGGTCGGCGCGCTCGCGTATGGCGTGCGCGTGCTGCGAGAACACGAGCGCGGCTTGCTCGCTGAGCTCCCACGACGGCGCGTTGCCCACATACGCGCGCATGCGCTTCACCGTCTCCGCGCACGTCGGGTGCTTGAGCAGCATTAGCGGCTTCAAATCTAGCTCTGAAATATTCATCATTCATAATTAATAGCTCCCGACACATAAATCTCTAAAAAGTAAGCAATCAACTAGAAAAGAACAGAAAATCTTTAAATAGTTGAACATATTTTCTTCAATAGATTAGCCTACTAGTAGACAGTTCAAGGTTTGATCAGTTTTTTTCCAATTCCATCAACAGACCAGCTCGATTGTATTGTCATCTTATCTTAATTCAGAATCATATTCTTAGATTTTTAGTTACAACTTGATTTAATATAAGAGTGTTAAGATTGATTGATCTTGATTTAATATAAGAGAGAGAACTCATTTAAATGAAACTTTACAGTATCATACAGTAGCCAATTATGTAAAAATTATGTAAAAATTGCTCCCTATATAACAATATGTTAAAGAGGGTGAAGCCACAAAGCTAATATAAAAGTAAAATAGTATTAATATTATATATTTACCCGACAATTCGTCTAACAATTTCAAACACAACTCAGTGTCCGCTTTCTCCAAACACAAACACGTTTTTATTTTTGTGTCCAGTTCTATTAATTTCATTTCAGTCTTTAAAAACTGGACGCGAGATTTTTTCTCCTCTGTAACCAATAAAAAAATATTACTGTATTTGAGATGGGGAATGGGAGTTGATGCCTCCATATTTCATTTGAGGCCAGCGGCTTAGGGGAACAGGCGTGCGACTGAAAAAACGACGGTTGTGCGTTCGATGCCCACCAGGGGAAATTAAATATTTAATGTTTCCATTTTCTCGGTCTGGTAACGAGGCAAAGCAAGCATTTCTACCACTCAACTAGCAATGTCTCGGAAATTCGGCAGAAAATGGGGAACAGAAGTGACTTAATGGGAACATACTTTCTTAACAGTGTTGTCAGGCTTGAATATTAGTACTTAGTGGAAATCAAATCCAAAATCCACTATTACTAATTACTATGTAAAAAAAATGTTCTTACCTGTTTCTCTTTCTTTATCCAAAGTAGCCTTTTCTTCTTCTGTCAAATTTAAATCCATTACGAGTTGTTCTATCACTGATTGTGATGTTATTTGTCCCTTTTCTGTAAAAGTTAATAATATTTATATGATAGTATCGACACGCTCACGATTATTGCTATTTTTTTTTGTGGGAATCGAACCCATGCTGTTGCGTTGGAAATCAAACGGTTGTGCCACCATGTTGTGCACCATATTTAAAATGCATTTAAATCGGTAAAAAACGACAAAATGTCATGCAATAGTAAAATTTCTCGTATATCTTCTATGGACTGACATCTACAGATACTATGGATGAGTTACAGTTTTATAGATTATACATAAACAGGATTTAAATTTGTTATCTTTAAATTTATAGTTTATTTCAGCTTAGTTGTATCCCACGCATAGCAGGGTAGGCAGTGGGAACCTGGAACCCTAGTGCAAAGACAATCCGTTCCCACTGTCAGCCGAATTCTCAAAACATTCTCGAGGGAACGAAAGTGCCTTAATTCGAACGGAGTGACACTAGGATCCAATTATTACCTCTACCTAACCTACTATATGCGGTATACAGCATAAAGCAAAAAAATAACTATAGAATTCAAATTAATAATTTTGATTAAACTTAGAACACACACAACACAAAACTAAAACCACCCAATCTGGACTCTACCCTTATAATAAAAAAATAACTTAAGTATTTTTAACAATTTTTAAAGTGTTATACACACACACACAACACTTAGGAAAGAAAAATACTTATTTAGAAAACGTATAAAAATTTGAACGTAGCGGGACTCGAACCCGCGCCTCCTGGAAACCGACTTGGGCGGCTACGCTCAAATTTTTATACGTTTTCTAAATAAGTAAAAATCTAAACCAATTACCTAATTGTATTTTCAATGTAATAGCATTAGAAGCGGCCTGCCTATCCCATTGCAGACGAGCGTTGTCATTTTTGAAGGCGTTTGGTCTTGATTGAAACAGTTTAACACCTATATATTGTCCAGATGGCAGATAAGCTATGATAATGTTATCTTTTTCTGCGTCCTCTGCAACAAAAAGTAGGAAAATATATTAAAAAAATTCCACTTCACGCTGTATGCCACAAGAGTCAGTAAGACACTTCGTACTCAATTTTTTTATATTTTATTTCCTCAAGTGGGAATCGAACACCGGTCGCATTTACAGTCTCACGGTTGTGTCACGACATCTTCAATCAATATTTTGTATATTTAGATATCATCGGTTAAATTTAAAAGTCGAATAATTATATTTTTTTGTAAATGAAGATTACTAGCCGATTGACGCGTGGCGCCGGTGAACAAGCGTCCGCCAGTAACGCGATGGGTTGTGGGTTCATTCTCATTTGAAGAAATGAAATATTTTCTTATCATCGTTCTGGTAACGAGGCAATATGCGCATCGTTAGACTCCGCCACTCAGCTCGAAGTGCCTCCAAAATTCAAACTGGCCGGCCGAAAATTAAATTTGTTTCGGGATTTGCCCAAAGGATACTGATGAAAATACAGTATATAATTTATTTATATATTTTTTTGAATTAATGGACTGATTATAATTTATTTACCTTCGATTCAATATTTTTTTTTCAAAGTTTTTACAAAATAAAACAATATTAAAAACATTAAATTTATTAACTTAACAAAAAACTAATCATCATAACCAGTAATTTAAAAAAAACGCAATTCATACGTTATTTTTTAAGAATCACAACCAATGATAATATTAAAATTCTAAGAAAAAATATTTTCATTTGGATATATTTTTAAAATATCCAACACATTATTAACATTATTATTTTGGTATAAATAAGCATTTTGCTTTACATAATCTATGTAATTATGATACAAGCCTATATCACCGTATTGTATAGACATGGCCGGCATTTTGTCAAAATTAATAATTTTATTATTATTAAACAATTGCTCAATTTCACTTATTTTGGTATTTAATGAGTTTTCTTCATTTATATAACTTTCAATTAATGACAAAGCATCATTTATTTGTAAATTTTCATTACTTGTCATATCCATATTTTTATATGTCTTATTTAAACTAACTACAGGCACTTTATATTCATTTTGAGATATATTTTGATACATTTCTTGAGTAATATCTAAAGATGGAGTCTGTTGTGTATCATCGTCATTTAATATATTAGAAGATTTTAATAAAAAACCATCTAAGGAAATCGTATTTACCACTTCAACAGTGGGCTTTTGTGTAAAATTATAGTTTCGAAATATTTCTTTATCAAGTTTTGGTTTTAATGGCGGAACAAATTTCGCTTGTTTTTGTATTTTATAATTTTTGTATTCATTGTTTGTTGACCCCATTGGTGTTATATTTGTTTGAATTGTATTATATAGTGTACCATCTGAAATATTGTTGTTTTTAACAAAAAGTAAATAAATTTAATGAATTCAATATATTTTTTACAATTAACACAATATTAAGATTTACTTTCTTTATTATTTTTATTAGATTATAGATAGATAATTTTGATTTCTTTATAAAATTTCATATCAAATAAAATAATAGATATTATAACATTTCAATAAAATTTGTAAAATAACATTAAATTAATAATCACTTATTTATTTACCTACATTTTATTTATTATTTGAATAAAACCATACCTATAATCGTAGTTGCATGTTCCATACAACTTTGACTATAAACAATTTCATGTGCATTTGTCGCAAAATTATCATCATACATACTGTAAATCTCTTCACTTGTCAAACCATATTTATGATTTAAATTTTGCATTTTTTTAACAATTTCTAATCAACTTCTTAATAATCAACTAAAAATAAAATTTTATTTTAATAAATCAATAAATCATTGCTTTTGTCATTCGAATAATTTCCCGCCGAAATTTATTTTGGCGTTTTATATTGTTTTTTTTTTTTTGTTAAAGGCAAATGTATCTCATTATGCAGCCTACAGATGAAATTTAATTAATAAATTTCAAAATATCTTATATTGTAATTATGAAAGATTGTGAGGATGGATAGTTTCATGTGTTTGTCCATTTTCACGCAAAAACTACTGAACTTATTTAGATAAAACTTTAGGTTAGGAACAGTAATATAGTTTATACATCGTACACAACACATAGGCTACATTTATGTAAAGATTTCGTATAATTTTAAAATTAGACATACCTGGTGTGAATGGTTCTTTCAGGTCTTCTAATTCAGACTGAAAAGAAAAATAACAATTAGTTATTTTTGAATTATTGTTAAACTGATTGTTTCTTTTTTATTTTGTAAGTGTAGTGTTTTGATTGATTTAGATCAGGGGTTCCCAACCTTTTCTTGACCAAGGACCACTTTCATGTCATTCAGGTAGCACGGACCACTATGCATGTAGGTATAATAAAAATTAACTGTCATAATTAAACAGAAACTTCGCCTCACCATCCCCAGTAATAAAATTAAAATCGTTCGCGGACCATATTTCGGCTTCTGCGGACCACTGGTGGTCCGCGGACCACTGGTTGGGAACCACTGATTTAGATCAAAGAGTTTATTTTTAAAATTTAGTTTTATTAAATCACACCACTCACAAATTTTAAAGTTTTTAATTTTTATTAAAAACAAATGAAATTCACCTGCGGCACAGCATTAAAATGTTTAATTATCTTTTCTTGTTTATCTTTAACTTCAACTTTATCTTTTTCTTTATCTTTATCTACGGGGGAAGCTCCTCGTCGTTTCTTCGGAGCTGGGGACGGCAGTGCTGTGTTCTCTTCTGTCTGTTCGTCCATGTATCTATTTAAATAAAAATTATAAATTTAAATAAAGGTTTCATCACTATATTTAAGAAAATAGTGATGTGTTGTACGCAATTCTTTACCAAGTGCATGACGCTTGGGGTTGTGGGTTCGATTCCCACTCAGAGAAATGTAATATTTTAACAATTGTGTTAGAATTTTGAATGTATGGCTTGGTAGACACAGCATTTAGACCAGTGTTTCCCAACGTGAGACCCACGCCCCACAGGGGGGCAATTTGATATTTACGGTTAGTTATTTATTTCTTAATTTAAAAAAAAGGCAAAATCTTAAATTTGAAATAAGTGTCCGACAAAACTGTTGTAATAGTTCGTTAATTTAATATTCATATATATTGTATAGATATAATTGATAAGTATTTGATTTCATTTTTATAATAGGGGGGCATTAAAAAATTTTGTAAGGTTAAGGCACAAAAAAGATTGGGAAACGTCTGAAAATTTATAACATTTTCTAAAACATATTATAACGCTTATCATTAATAACCATTCTCTCTGCTTAAATATCACAAATACAAAAAAAAATGTAAGTCATAATCGCAAATGATACATTTATCTTAATTATGTCATTTCGGCAGTGACTTTATTAATAATGTATGGATCATTAATATCAATAGTAGTTTAATTTAATAACTATTGATTTAACTTATAATCCAAAGAACAAATATTAACATTTTAGATAAGTTTTTGTATAATCTGTTTGAACAAAAAGAAAAAAAGCCAGGAGGTATCAATATACAAATATTTACATGTTTATAAATATTTTTCAATAGAATATATATTAATATTAAAAAACTGAAGATTTTGTATGTTTCAACATACTAATCTGGTGCAAATTATTAAACTCTTTTTGTATTGAATAATCCAGTTATCGAAGACGGCTATATTATATGAGGTTAATTATTTGTAGCCACTATTAGTGTTACTTCGGTCACAGAATGTGTCATACACAGCTTTTAATTACTTTTTTTGGACCACCAGTAAATGCTAGTATGTGAATAACAACATATCTCTCGCCTACCTCTTAGGTCGTATCTTCCTACCGCTCCTGCTAACAATCTCCTCGTCCTTCTTATCATCTTCCTTCACTTCCTTAACTTCCTCATTCTCCTCCTTCTTTTGTCTGCGCGGCGTTTTAGGTTCTTTTGGTTTTGGGGGTTCTTTAGCAGGTGTTTTGGCTGTTGATTTGCGGCCTTTTTGCTGGAAAGATAAATATGAAATGAGAAAAAAATATGTAAATAAAAAACAATATTATTTATATGTATAAATGTAAATTTATTTAGGTATAAATTAAAATATATAATTGTTTTTTATTTAATCTTACTTATATTTTTTATAGTTGTTACATCTCTATTTCTTATTCTGTTAAGATTGAAAATATAATGGCTAATTATAACTATGCAATATTTATAGGATCAAATGGAATTGGAAAAACACACATGTTATATGACAGAAAATGAAAAGCAGTTATTTATAATTAATAAAATTAAAATAAATAAGCTTCACGCTGTATCCTGCACACAGCAGGGTAGGCAGAGGGAACTTAGTGTTAAGACACTCTGTTCCGTTTTTAATGAAGTTGATAAAAAATTGAAAGCTATAACAAAATATATAAGAAATTTAAAAAAAAAAAATTAAAATCTTGAGAGGTCATTGTGGTATTGCGGTCCAGAGTAGACACTACTGTAACATTATGGTTTCGATTCTTATTTAGAGAAAATAATAATTTTCATTTTATTTACAGCATTATTTTCCGTCCACAGGAACTAGTTTAAGAGTGACATTGAGTTTCACCATTTAACACACAACTCCAAAAATATACTGTTTCTCACGTGGGAAACAAAGTGTCTTATCTGTAGGTTCTCTCCGCCTACCCCACTATATATGTGCATACGGCAAGATACTAAAAAATGCGAAAAATGTATTAAACAAACTTACTACATTTGGTGCTTTCCCTTCATCAATGACTAAGGCTCCGGTGTCATCTGAATCTTCTATGCCCGTATCATTTTGTGTTGTGTTCTGTAAATAAAACGAAAATGTAAAAAAAATCAACATATTGTTATAACAATGTACGGTTTAGTGATCAGAGAGGTTGTTAAAATTTTGATATGTTTTCTGAAAATATTTTTCTATACCATATTGCCAATTTGTGAAGCCCTCGGCAATTTAGTAAGGTTTTTGCTTAAAATATTTCCTAGTTTATATTATCTATCATATAGCTATATCAAATAACTTTACAAATTATGCTTTTTGTTCTGCTACACAACTTGATAGAGAAGCTTCATAATATTTTTTTAATATAAAGATAAACCCACATACACTATCAATCGTTATACAATCAATATATTTTTAATACATATGAAATAAGTTCTCTGAAATATAAATTAATAACATTTTATTTATCCTTACCTCATCTGCAATAGTCTCGTCAGCCGCGGTTGTATCCATCGCCGTTGAATCGTCAATAGTTTCGTTGGCTGTTTCATTTGCGTTATTCTCAGCTTCCGGAGCCTGAAATAAAATATAATAATAAATATATTATATTAATTATTATGTTCAATAATTAAATTTGTTTATATTTAATATGCATCCCCATCTAATGTTAAAACAATCCAGTCCACCAAACAATTTTTTGCATTACGGAACCCAACGCCGCGCTTTAAGACGCAAGACGCAAGGCCATTGAGGCCTTTATAATCAGACATTGTACTACTGTACCTCAATTATTTAATTTAATTAATTTGTATTTAAATTTATTGAAGTGGAACAGGATTTGGCTGTACATGTGATAGTGTAGTGTAGTGTAGTGTTGGGTTCCAAGAAGTCATGTAAAAGTGGATAATGAATTGCTTTGATACTAGACTGTTACCCTGTTTTTTTTATAATTAAATATTTCTAATTGTTAGTAAATTTATGTAACTTAATGCAATGGTAGTGGATTTTAATAACACTGGACAAAATTACATATAGATACATAAAGACAAAAAGAAAACAAAATTCAAAAATAATGTTATTAAGTAATTTTAAATTACTAAAAACACTATCATAGCACATTTAAGTAGTGAGCTCAAAAATCCTTTACTAGAATATTTACATTTTTAACTACAAAACTTTTCCATTTTCACCATTTTTTTTATAAATTAACTAAAAGTGAAAAACAGACTTACTCACAAAATGTAAGAACTAAATAATATTTTTTTTTATTAATTGAGGCCATTGTGAGGAAATGGTATATATAGGTCTGACTGTAGAAGTAAACAGGTTTGATCACCATTCAGAAGGATTATATTTAAATTCTTACTTTCCTGCTCTGTCGAACTTGCAACTATTGTAATATTAGGTTCCCTCATCCTACCTCTCTATATGTGTGATATATTGTAAAACTAAAAAAAAATATACACTACTCACATCAGTTGCCAACCCAATGACTTGATCCAATGGTACATTATTAGCAAAATCATATTCAATCTGTTTCACACCATCATTGAAGTCTCTACGTTTTACTGTTTTAGTTAGAAACTTATCTTTGTTTTCTGCATAATCAAATATCATATTGGGTGGTAGATTTGCACTGAAAAACAAAAGAATTTATAATTATATATAAACTATTTAAAGGTTTCTTTTGGATTATGGATTGTTGGTCAAAATAAAACTAAAAAACTAGATGGTTATATGTTCAAACTCCACTGAGGGTAATAAATTATTGTAACTGCTCGACTACACAAGTTGCAGAATTAGGCAGTCATAACCTGTTTCAAATTCAGACAGGTGGAAAACAGGGTATTTTACCACTAGTTCGCACTAGGTAGGATTTTACCAGGGTATTTTATTGTCTGTCTTCCCTGCTACATGTGAAATGAGAAAAAATAATAATAATAATTAAATAATTTCAACTCACGTTTCTCCAGTACCATAGAAATATACAAAATATTTCTTTCCATTCAGTCTTTGTACCTAAAAAAATAAATATATTAATTATTGTATAATCTTTCTTTGTTAGTGTTTATTTACATTTGATACTGTCAGCATTCTATAGCAAAATTTTATCACTTTATAATATTTTTTTTATAAAAAGCACTCAGCATCCTTCCATTATTAAATAAATTATATAATTAAAATGCCTTATCTTATCATATAGTACAAACAAAAAAAAGGGCATATTATGTTTGTATGACCGGAATTTATATTTTGAACATTTTTTTATTATCATCAAGTACTAACTAAGCTATTCTTATTACAACTAAAATTATGTTTCAATAAAATGACATTTCTACTATACTATAGGAATATCCTATAAGAATTGAAATATAAAAAAATTAACAGAAATTAATAATATTATGAAATACTATAAAAGTAGGAAGATAAAGTAAAAATGAAAAGAAACGCATTCATATAATAGGGGCAAGCTCAAAGCGTCACTAAATATGTCTTCCCGCGCGAAGAATCTACGATAAGTGTTACATATCAAAACAAGCTTTTCTTAGCAATTTTTAGTTGTTTTTAACACTCACCCTCGCAGGCCATGCTGGATATCCTTTTACTTTCGCAAATATAAAATCCCCCGACTTATATTCGCGGACTTTTTTACTCATCTTCATTGGGGACCGTAATCAAAATATGTATTCGCTTATAGAAAACAATCACCGCTTTTTCGCGGGCACTGTAATAGTAGAACAGAAATTATAATTACACTGTTTAACAATCTGTTGTTAATTATCTACCTTAATTGGTAAATGTTTGGTAATTTCAAAAAGACGCTAAGATAAGGTATAACCTAAAAATTCTTACCGCGGTAACGAAATGACGGCAAAGAAAAGAAATAAACATGGCGTGCTGTAATGTTGCTATTAGAAATATTGTAAAAAAATATCATTTCTTTTAAATATTTATCTTATAATAAAATTACGTTCATAAATAAATATTATGTCATACTACAGTTGTTATGGTTTTCAAATATAATATACTTAAAACAAATTTTAGCAAAATTATAGATTATTTAAGCTTCTACAATTAAATTGCCACACTTAAAATATTTTTTCACATTATGTTTTATTAAACATGTTTGTTAAATATATGTTTCTTTTATATTTTTTTTGTTGGGTTAACAAAATGATATATAATAATAATTAATCAAATCAATTTTACTATATATTTAATATTGGGCTATAATGACAGTAAATTTCAATAAAGTAGAAAAGATTCATTTGCAAAATGGCAACTTAGTTACTATTAGCGGTCGTGTCAGATGGATGCTTTGGGCGAGCATTTTCGCGTAAACTTAATTGATTTCTTCTAATTAAATTATTGTGAATCACTGTGTTGGCTATGAGAATGTGATATGAGCCATGCGAAAAAATATTGTGTTAATATATATGAAAGTGACTTTAAAATAGGGGTGTAACTTGCAAAATAAAAATGGCCTCAGGAGATAGTGATCATATTGAGGTGATGGATATTTCTGTGATGAAGAAAGAAGCAGCAGGCCAGTCGGGCTCCGAAGATGATGGTAAATATATATTACTTAATACATAACATTTTAAACTACTGACCTTTACACCATGGTTTTAAAACTCGACCTAATTTCATTGATACAAATTTCATGTATTTCTATCATTACAGATCGCGATCGAGCGTCTTTGGCTGAAAAAAATATTCCCTATGACGTGAGTTACTTTTTGTCACGACTTTATTAAATTTTCATTCATAGTGTGCATGTTATTTATTGGGAGAAAGTTTGGGGGTTTGCTATGAATTCATTAAAATGTATTTAAACATAGTAATGTTCAAATACATTTTGAATATATAATATGGATTTAGATGTACTTTTTACTTATTGTATTGTATTGCTTGTGTATTAAAATATAAAGTGCATCACTAGCTAATTGTGTTATTGCTCATTACTCATTGATTAATTATTGTATAAAAACATAATAGCATCACAGATTATGCAAACATTAACTTTTTATGGGCAGTCTTATTTATATTATAATTTAAACATTCTAGATTATTTATAAAGAAGGAGCAAGTTTAAATTATTATTAGAATTTAACAAAGAATGACTTAATTGATAAATATTTTTATATCACATTCACCTTATATATATTTATATCAAGTAACTTTTTAAATAATTTAAATACAAATGAAAAACAATAAAAGAAAATTATTTAATAGTATATAATTGAAGAGGCCTTCATGGTGTCGTCATTCTTGTGTTTTCTATTCCCACAAGTGGGAATTAATTATCTTCATTTCCTCACTCTGGTGACAAGACAAAGTGTGTCATTAAGTTCTACTACACAACAAGCGTTATCTTGAAAGCAAAGTGGAAAATGTGGATCAGCATATTTTAACACTAGGTTTCCTCTATCTACCCTGTTATATGTGTGATATGCATGAAGCTAAAGAAAAATGTTTTAATGAATTATAATTAAATTAACCATCTTAATGCTCTATCTCCTCACCTACAATACATAACCAGGTTAAGAAATCAAGCATATCTGTTATAGACTTATAGAACTATTCAGCCATTACATTTTTTTTGTTACACCCATAGATTTTAAAATGTGTATTTATGAAAATATATTTTAGTATATCAAAGCAAAAATTATTGTGTATAAGAGTGTTGTATGTTGCAGCCATATAAAAGTAATAAGGAATTGTATGGAAAATATTACTAGACTATTTAATAGAAGAAAAAAAATATAAGTTTATGATGATAATTAAAATTTAAAAAAAGGTTGTTAGAATGACAGTGATGGAAAATTTTCAATGAAACTTTACTTATGTAGCAAAAAAGTATGTTATGCATGTAATTTGTGTTCAGCTTCACTTTCTGTCCTGCATGTACTAGAGTATATGAAGATAATGATAATAGATAGTGTTGAGACAATCCATTCTATACTTTGATTCAAGGCACTATGTATTCTGTAGCAATTTTTACAAAATAAGCATTTGAGAATAATTTATAATCTCTAACTGTGATTGAACTCACATTTTGTTTGCAATCAGATGATATTCCAATATGCCACAATAGCCTCAATACATAACATTGTTTCTTTATCATTCAATTAGTTATTATAATATAAAGTACAATTTATCAGTTCTCAATAACTAACAAAATTAAATATATTTATCCTGATAGATTTATTTTGATTTATAGATAACTAAATACATATTTTGATAATCTATTCTAGAGCTTAAGTACCTATTAATTAAATTTTATTAATTTAAAGACATTATGTTTAATTGGCAGAACTGAAATTCAGGAAAAATGTTCTGATATTTAAGTGGGATTTGAATCCACAGACAATATATAGTTAAACATAACTGATAGTTATAGCATAGGGCTATAGTGTTGTCAATATATTTACATACTTTATTGTACACCACAAAACTTCCAATGTAAATAAAATATATACTAGGCAGCTTTATCATTATAAGTGATCTCTGGCAATGATTTATTTTTTACTTAATGTATCATTTTAAATAAAAAAAATAAGTTATCCAGAAAGAACCTAGTGTTAAGACACTCCATTCTCAATACTGTATTTATTTTTACTGACAATTTTTTTTGCTAACATAGTAACTATCTTATTTTTATACTATAGCTATAAAACTACTACATACATTTCAAGCTTGCTTAATTTCAAGGATAAGTCAAAGTCTAACTAAAAATTTTACAATGGTCCTAAGCAAAAAATATACAACTGAACAAAGACCAGCGATTGTTCTGACAATTTTGTGTGGTAAATTAGATATGTTTTTTTTTCTCATAATTATTTAAATTTGGTGTAAATTTATAATTATTAAGATTAAAGACAAATCCCTTCTATAGATATATACATTGAAATTTTAAAATCCTTTTTTTTATGCCAGAGTAAAGAAATGAAAATAATAGTTTAGGATGTAGAGGTGTGTCTTGCAGGGATTTAAAACCATGACTGGCCAAGTGTCTGGCAATGGATATTGTCATTTGTAATATTATTCTTAAGAAAATATTTAAAAAATGGAGCTTTCAAACACCATGATCTCTGATAGTATTTACCAATATTGGGTTAACTTTGTAAGATATGGCTGTTTTCAGGTCTCCCTATAAAATTTTAAGTTGATTAAATGTTGAAAATTTTACAGATAGGTTTTTTTTCCAAAATATAAATGTGCACTGTGCACAAAGAGATATTTCGAAAAATTCACCTCTTACAAAATAAAATAGGGGTTGAAAGTTTGTAAGAAATAGTATCCTTGTCAAAAACAAAAACTTATTTATTAACAAATTTTAATATTTAGTAAAAAGTAAAGTGTTTATTGATTTTTAAGATCAGTAATTTTTAGATTTACAAAATATTTGTTAGGAAAATGAAAAACCACAAGAGCAAAGATATGAGAGGAAGGCTAGTATTATTAAAAAATTATGATATTTATTAATATTATATTCTGACTTTAACAATACATAGTGTTTTTATATTATCATTATGAAGGCTATTATTATATAAAAATTAAAAAAACTCATAAAACAAGAAATAGTTATGAATAAAATTATATATTTTTTTGTTT
Organism: Heliconius erato x Heliconius himera; assembly: GCA_013421005.1. Taxonomy (NCBI): domain Eukaryota; kingdom Metazoa; phylum Arthropoda; class Insecta; order Lepidoptera; family Nymphalidae; genus Heliconius; species Heliconius erato x Heliconius himera. The sequence continues at coordinate 38,552 of JAATLQ010023826.1, forward strand.
CTATTATTATATAAATAATTCTTCTTTCAATTACTTAATGAAAGATTGTGAAGAGAAAATTATACAGAGTGGCAAATATACATTATATATTGAAACAATGTTGTTTTTATGAATGTAATGGTTGTGAGTTCAATTCCAGCTTGAAGAAACAAATTATTTAATATTTTCGTTTCCTCACTCTCCCACTTAACACTCAATGCTTTTATAATTTAGTGGAAAGTGGGTAACGTAAGTGTCTTGGGAAGGGAGTGTCTACACTAGGTTACCAGCTTCCCTCTGCTTAACCCGCTATGTGCAGGATACAGCTTTAGAATTCAGTTTTTTCCCGTTCCCTTAAGAATTTTGGAAAATCGTCTTTTAATGCTGTCCTCTATAATATTAAATTCATAATTTAATTTTTTTTTCAACACAAAAACACTTGAAAAATTCCAAACTTATGGTCTAGTTGTGATTCAATAAAGACTTATCTAAATCTATATATATAAAAGGACTTGTGCTGACTGACTGAGGTAAGACGCACGCAGAGCCGTAACCGCTGATGGTAGAAACGTGAAACTTGGGCAGATGTTTATTTTCATATTCTGGACATCCACTAAGAAGGGAATTTGAAAAATTTTAAACCTAAAGAGATGAAATAGGGGTTGAAAGTTTGTATGGAAAAAAAATGTAATCTGTACCGATTTTTATAAAATTTGAAATTCAGACTCTTAAAAATATTTCATTGAACACGTGTTTCATGGTTTTTAAGATTTCACCCCCTAAGGGTTCAAATAAGGGGTTGAAAGTTTATATGGAAAAATCTTTAAATTGCCACCGATTTTTATAAAAAATTAAATTCAGACTGTTAAAAATATTTTATTGAACACGTGTTTCGTGGTTTTTTTAGAATTCACTCCTAATAAGCGGGCGAAGCCGCGCGCGCCCACTAGTTTAATATAATAAACTGAGTGACTCATCTCTAACCTTTTTCTTTATTTAAAATGCAGATGTAAGTGATTCATAAACATTATAATCATATCCTAAAAAATATTTTTAAAAAATATATGTTTTTATCGTTCGGTGTCATTTGGAATAGGTAGAAAGGTCCGTTGTCCATATTTGAACACATTACTTATTATAGAAAGGCGGACATTCTAATCTAGATAAATCTCGAAAGTTAATATAGTTTTTTTTTAGATTTTTTTAACTCCACCCTACAATTTAACACGTTATCTCCTCAAAAACCACGTGTTGAGTCGCGGAGTGGAGTGTTTTGACACTCTAGTTATTGTTTATAAGCGCGAAGCTGTAGTAAATAATTAATATTGATCGAACCGAAATCGAAACCACAACCATCGCATCTACAATATACTAGTATATTGCTCCACTAAATAATAATAATCAGTTCTTAAAATTTTATTTAGTTTCACGTTGTAACAGAAGTCACCCAATGTAGGTACCTTTACTCCATTCCCCCCCACTCATCCCCCAATTTTCGAGATATCGCAAGTTGATGGATGAAACTCAATAGAGTGAAGAAATTACAATAAGCCATTCCCCCCCCAGTGGATATCGAACCGCAACCGTCGCGTTAGATATTCAGAATGATATGCCGTTGCGCACGTTACCGCGGACTCTAAAACTTCTTATTTCTTTTTATGTCTTACTTGTTCCAATATCAATTTATATACATATATGTATATATATAATGAACGTAGTTATTCTGGCGGTATGCCAGTTCGACTCCCGAAATGGTCATAACACGACTGTGACTCATTCTTTATGAATATGTACATAGTACAATGGCCTGCCTCGTACAATTTATGTATGAATATGAAATTGTAAATGATATGAATGATTATAATTTATAATGTGTTGGGAAGGAAGTAGGTTCGATTTCCTTGTGTAGATTTTTTTTTTGTCGGTATGTTTTGTTTGTTTTGATTGGGAAGAATTTTAATGTTTGATCAGGTTATTTCAGTTAAAGTATTTACTTTTGGAAATTTATACTTTAAATTTACAGACTTTATATATTTGCACAAGGCAGCAAGAGCTAAGTAGATTTTCCATTCTCCACTTTCTCTCCAAATTATATATTAATAGATAGAGTCAGAAAATAGGGAGATTAATTCTACGTAAACAGCGTATTCTCTTTTTATTCATCTGTATTTGTTTATATTTTTTGTCTGTATTATATTTTTTTTCTTTCCATACATGCCCTCTGGGGGATCCTCCATTATGCGTGACCTTCATGCAATACCATCGACATTGTCATTTAGGTCAACTAAAGTCCCCCTGTATATATCCCATTCTTAATACTTTTATTTTTCACATAAAATATGTATATAATAATATTATACTTCTTACTCCGGCGGAAAGTGGAGAACGGAGTGTCTAACACTAGGTTCTCTCTGCCTATCCTGCTATGAGCGGGATACAACGTGAATCTGATTTCATTTTTACCTTTAACATTAAATTTCAATATAGCGATTGTACCAATAAACTTTAAATTAATGTAATAATTCTAAGCAAATGACCCAAATTATCCACCCCCCTTTTAGAAGTTATAAGTATAGAAATTAAGCTTAGTTGTAAGTGTCGTTGACCTGGATAAATTTGGCCATGCCATTGAGATGCGGCCGTAGGCGGGTTATATTATATTTCGTTTGTTATTCCTTGTGTTTTATTTTATAGGTACTGGGGCCATTTACTTAATGTTTAAAGTAAAATCTCTTTGTGGTTTTGCTGTAAGACTCTTGAATTCTGTATATCTATATTTGTTTTGTATAAATTATGTATAGTGTATATACATAATACTTAATTTATACAAAACAAATATATGTACATATGTGTATATGTATATATATACAAATGTGTATTAAGGCCAGTCGTGGGGCAGTGGCACAAGTGTGTGACTGTAAACTGCGACTGGTTGTAGGTTCGATCCACACTAGGGGAAATGAAATATATTTAAATTTATATTCTCATTACTTCGTTCCAGTGTAGATGTAAAGCAAAAGCTCAACGTTTAGTTCCGCCTCTGTACACGCAATGCCTCCAGAATTGGGCGAAAAGTGATTTTACTCTCAGAGTCTTGTATAAATTATGTATTATATTGAATGTTATATTTATTAATTAATAGTTTCATTGTTAGGACCCTGTCTAACAATGATTTGAATTCAGCTCTGGGGAATATAGAATTATAGCCTCTTAAGATTTTTTATACTTTTAATTTATATTACGTATAAGCTATAGCACGGTAAACAGAGATAATTTATATTATTCTGCCCGATTTTTCAATATCTTGTTGAATGGTGGAACGCCACGTTTTACCTACCAGAGCGAGAATTCCCCGAGTGGGATTGGAACTCACAATCGTCGCAATTAAATTATTAACGCTATACCGTTGGGATACAACGACAACAAAGATTAAGTTCCATTTTATAATGGCTCTGAATCGGCCAAGAATGAAGAAAACAATGTCGTAACTATATATACCGTCTAACTCAGAGATGCTAGAGATGGAGAAAGATCAAAAATCTCAATTAAACTTATTAATTGAGATTTTGCTTCAAACTTTATATTTCACATAAAATATATGACACATCATAAATATAAAAGTAATGTTCGCCTCGCTTTACTTACCAATACCGATATAATATTTTATACTTAATACAAACTTCCTTCTTTAATAGCTCTGTCTATTAGTAAAAACCATATTAAAATCTATATTTTTTTTATACTTTTAATTAATCCCCCGAGTGCACAATGTGCAAAAATTTAGAAAACCTACCATTTAGGGCGACCACGACTCGTAGGCTGCACTATGCTATATAAAGATGTTTTTAGTGATTTTAACCGAATATATATTTATATTACAGCCAGCGATCGGCCCCATGGGTGCTATCAGCAAAGTCCACAAGTCGGACAGGAAGATCGGTCACCGCAGAGTGGGCGAGGGTGGCGAGATCACATACAAGAAGATCCAGTCGTCGCAGATCATGGGATCTATACAGCTTGGTGAGTCGTTTGTATTTGTATGTTTTAAAGGAAAATATGGTAGTACGGATAGACTACTGTACCTGTCTACCCGTAACCATAGTCTACTGCAAAGTGTCCGAAACTTTGGGCTAAAATGAATCTATAGGTAATATTTAATATTCTCTATTAAACTCGTTGAAGAGTTTTGATCAAAATTGCGAAAGTCATCAATGACATTAGATGGTGTGACCTTACACAATATTAGTTGAGAGTTGTAAGTAAGTATATAAATACACAATTTTTATCTATTTTGAACACATGATGTCTAGGAATAGAGAAAAAAACGCGGTTGCTAAAAATATAACAATTAGTTGGCAACAAATAACAAAAATAATTTTCTAGACTTTTCAATATACGACGAAGAGGGCCGTAGCGCCAAGTGGCGTCATAAATCACTAGCGCCATATTAGTTTTCTACTAATATTGGATAATATAAGGAAATAGAATATTTACATTACATTAAGCCTGTTATCCTGAGCTTTATTTTAAATTTGTTTATATTATAGTCACAGTATATGTCTGAGCTTAATGTGCCTGTTGGTAAAGGCTTCCTGTAACATTTTCTAATGTTTTCTATCCCTAGCAACTCTTCTCCAAGTGGAACCTGCTTTTAATTTTATCTCATCTCCTTAATTTTATCGCATATAAAAAAGTAGGGACTGGAGTGTATTAGCACTTGGCTACTACTCTGCCTACCCTGTTATATGGTAAATAAAATAAATAAATCAGCTTCACGCTGTATCCCGCACACAGCAGGGTAAGCAGAGGGAACCTAATGTTAAGACAATCCGTTCCCCACTTTCTGCTGAATTCTGGAGACATTGCGTGTTGAGTGGCAGAACTCAACGCCGCGCTTTGCCTCGACACCAGAGCGAAGAAATGGAAATATAAATTTAAGTAAATATTTCATCTCCTCGAGTGGGGATCGAACCCACAACCAGTCGGTTTTACAGCCACACTTTGTACCGCTGCGCCACGACTGGCCTCAATTATTATTATATGGGAAAAACAATTATTAATTAAAAAAATCATCAGTTACAGAAACTTTGTAAAAAAAACATTTTACAAAGTACGCTAACAAGAAAAGTTGGTAACAATCGTATACAAATATCACTATGACAAGAACAATATAACTGAGTTGATTAGAGATTGTTATCCAACAAGATGTAGGTTCAAATACCACCTCAAATTTAAATGTTTTAACATATATGTATATATTTTTAAAGTATTTATTTTTCTCGATTAATTTCAGTGTTTATTACTGGGGAGAATG